>MEHQ01001268.1:0-57401 GCA_008828725.1 Saccharina japonica | reverse complement strand
ACACCACCAAATCCTCCTGCGTGTCGTTGGCTTCCAGCGTCGGCAGCGTGGCGACTATAGGACCCTCTCGTACGCAAAGGCTCTCAAGCAGACACGATGCGAGAGCATCGAAACGACGATCCGTAAACGGCGTCTGTTCTTTGCGGGAGCCGTGGCACGGCAACCCAAGGGGCGACTACCCAGTCGGATTATGTTCGGGACCATGACGGGTGGGGAGGGACGCAGACCGGGCGGACAACCAAAGTCCTGGCAGAAATGCCTTGCTGAAGACCTCAAGGTGTTTCAAGCCTCCAAGGGGTCCACGGCACAGGTCCCGTTGGTGTTTGGAGTAGAGACCGCAGTATGGACCGTTGCAGCAACTAAAGTGGGCAAGTGGCACAGGGGGGTCCTCGAAGCGGCTGAACAGTTCATGATCCGGTGGCACAAGGTAGAGGCGGAACTGAGTAGACAGCGCCACGCATCCGTTGCGGGGGGTGCAAAAGGGAATGGGAAGGGGGGGGGCAACAGTCGTACGGAAACCGCGGCTGATGAGAGCAGGAGGGAAACAGCCGACAGGATAGCAAGGTACCAGGCTGACTAGTAAGTCCCGCCTAGACAGTTTCATTGTTACTCTCGTTCTTATCCCTGTGAAAAGAAAGAAGTACTACCTGGCTTGGCGGATGGCGAACTGAGTGTTTGTTTGTTTGTTTGTTTGTTTGTTTGTTTTGTTTTTTTTTCCTTGGGTATTTCTGGTGGTCTTTCTTTCCCTTTGTTTGTTCGTTTGTTTGTTTGTCTGTTTGTTTGTTGTTTTTCGCGTGTTGTATTGCCTGTTGTTGCTTCCTAAGGGGGGCACGACAGCGATGCTACAGCCCCTCGCATCCTTTGCTTCATTTACTTTGTTTTACTTATTTTTGTTACCGCGATCGCTTTTGCCTTTGTTTCTCCGCCTTCCGTATTTTTCCTAGGACTTTCTTTGGTTGCTTAGCTACGTACGTATTCATTTTGTTTTTGTTATTTCCCGTTCTCTTTCCTGGACTCTCGTGTGTTACACGAGAACGAAACGGAACTGAGTAGGAAGTGCCACGTATCCGTTGTATGGGTGGCGCCCAAGGGAATGGAGACGGAGGGTGGGGGGGGTCGTAGGGAAACCACGGCGGACGGAAGCAGGAAAGAGACGGCAAACAGAGTAGGCACCAGATCGACTAGCTGGTAAAACCTGCCTGTACTACGGGCACAAGCCTGCCTCGGCTGGCTGGAAGGTGCTTGTGGTGTGCTCCGGCTGGCTGTCCTTTCCTGTCGTTCTTAGTCTTGCTCTGTTAGCGCTGTTTTCGGTCCATTTCATTTCATTTCGGTTCAGTTCATTTGGTTTTTTATTGGATGTCGCATCTCCTCTGGGAGAAGCACGACACTTTCTTTCTTTTACTTTGTCGTGCTTTCGTTTGGCTGCTTGATTGTTGATTTGCTTCAGTATATTTACGTCTTTTTTTTTTCCTTTTCGCTTTTTTCTTTTTTCTTTTTCTTTTTATTTTGCATGCACCTGGATTGCTAGCAGGGTAGGTCTTGCCTGTCGTATATGGCATTGCGTTGTCTGTTCTGCTTACTGCACTGAGCGTAGTATCTCTGTGTCGTAGTTTTGTGACCACATAACTGGTACCTTTATAGGATGAAGAATCGGCACGGACACTAGGTGTGCTGGATGTCGACGGGTAGAAAGGAAGATTTTATGTGAAGAACACACACACCCTCCCGACAGTATCAACACATTCCTTGTACAGTATGTTTGTATAAACCATTGTGTACACAGTGTACACCCAAAGCCAAGCAGTAATAGGCGCTAGACACACGTGCATAGAGCAGCGTCTGCAGGCGTGTGAGATCAACAACAAACACACGAAAAACAAAAATGTTTTTCCCCTCCAATATAGGGGGGGGGTAGAGGTAGGACCCTGATTTCAAATACCCGGGTACCCGGCGGGTATACCCGTCAGGGTCCTACCCGTTTGACGGGTAGGGTCCGAGCTCATTACCCGCAGGTAGTTGGAGCCTTCAGGGTAATTGGGTCCTCGGGAACCGGGTATCCAGGTACCCGCGGGTTTTCGGGTACCCGCGGGTAATTGGCATTCCCGGTTGATTATGCCTGTACAATACCTTTAGGAAACCCCTTCAAAACACACAATCGCACCTCCCAACCACAAAACCATCAACTTGCTACACACAACGCTAAAGGGGACGCACACAGCACCCGGCAGTATGGCGGCCCCTACACTAAAATCAAGTAAAAATATCCACACTAATTTCAAGATATTTTTTACACTAATTTTAAGATATTATTTTCTGTACTAAACTTAAGATATGTTTTCTAAGAGTCCCAAAAAAGTGGAAAAAAAATGGATCTCCGGTCAGAATCGAAAATGACCTATTACTTGGGGAGATATCCGTTTCCACACTAATTTCAATATGAAAGCTCAGACGTTTGTACAAGAAAAAAAATGGGAAAGGGCCACTGCTGCACGTATTATACGTACGTGCTAAACAAGGGCTCCGCATCGATGCCGGCATTTTGTTTTGTCCGCTCTACGTACGTGCTGCTATTTTCTGGACTGCTGATGATGCTGTTGCTGCTGTAGATGGGTTATATTCTACTATTAATACTACTGCTGTACGTACTGCTGTGGTGCGGTATACTGATCTCCCACTACTGTTGCTGAAGTGGGTGGGTGGATCCGCTTTGTATTTTTTTGTCGGCTCGTACAAGGGCTCTGCGTGGATGCCGGCATATATATAGTGTGTCAACTTACCTGATCTATCTGCAGATTGCGTTATATCGGGTGTGGATCGTGGCCCAGCTATTGTTTGGTATTTTTGTTTTTGTCCGCTATACTGGCTCCGCCCTGGCGTGTAGTTCGGAGGACCACTTCGTACATTATGTATTAGCGCCTGCTGCTGAACCATCGCTGGACAGATCATCCAGTAGGACTGGTGTTAATTGTTGCTGTACTACATTCGTCGCACCCGCCGCCGCTGGGTCGACCGCGCACCCGCCGCCGCGTGGTCGGTCGACCGTGCGCCCGACGCCACTCGGTCGACCGCGGCGGCCTCGGGCCGCCCTCATCGATCGCCCGCCGCTGCCGCTCGCTCGGTCGCTCGCCCGCCGTCGCCCTTGTTTTCATTTGTATCACTACTTTCCGATATGATATGCGATATGTAGCGGGTCGGAAAATAAGCACTGCAGTCTTCTAATAAGGGGGAGACCGTGAACCGTCGCCGCCATACGTGATACATATTGTTTTAGTTTTTTGGCGCATTCAAACCCAACATAATACGCCTGCGCAATGGAGCAATACACGAGGAGGATACTTTAGGCGGCTTGTGTATCGAGTCAACAATCAAAACTGTTTGTACAGGTCGTTTCGGTTATAGAACAGTAGTACGGTAGGAGCGCGCAACATCTTCCACTCAAATTATTTTTTCGTGGCACTGAAACAGTGAGCAAAACCTAAAAAAAATGCCGGGTACCCGCCAACTACCCGCCGGGTAATGCCGGGTACCCGTTTACCCGGGTACCCGCCAAAATGGCATTACCCGGCGGGTAGGGTAGGGTCCGGCCTCCAAAATTTGGCGGGTACCCGTTTTTGATCTTGAAATTAGTGTGGATATTTTTACTTGATTTTAGTGTAGGGGCCGCCATACTGCCGGGTGCTGTGTGCGTCCCCTTTAGCGTTGTGTGTAGCAAGTTGATGGTTTTGTGGTTGGGAGGTGCGATTGTGTGTTTTGAAAGGGTTTCCTAAAGGTATTGTACAGGCGTAATCAACCGGGAATGCCAATTACCCGCGGGTACCCGAAAACCCGCGGGTACCTGGATACCCGGTTCCCGAGGACCCAATTACCCTGAAGGCTCCAACTACCCGCGGGTAATGAGCTCGGACCCTACCCGTCAAACGGGTAGGACCCTGACGGGTATACCCGCCGGGTACCCGGGTAATTGAAATCAGGGTCCTACCTCTAGTAGGCACCCTATGGCGTATGGGGTACATACCATACTAAATCCTATATAAACGAAATCACACCATCCACAAACCGCAGTACCATACTATTTCCTATATAAAACAACTCCGTACTAAAACCTATATCAATCAACAGCAGGGGATGTTGGTGAATCGTCCCCGCATTCCCTTGGGTAGGCAAGGCCTTCTAGACCATAAAACACCACCCATCGTTTTTGATTCGGGTTATAAATGAAATCAGATAATCCATAAACCGCAGTACCATACTATTTCCTATATAAACATAATCCATACTGAAGCCTATAAAATTCAATAGCAGGGGATGTTGGTGAATCGTCCCCGCATTCCCAAGGCCTTCTAGACGATACAACACCACCCAGCGTTTCTGCTTAGGGTTATAAACGAAATCGGACCATCCATAAACCGCAGTACTATACTATTTCCTATATGAACCAACTCCATACTAAAACCTATATTAACCAATAGCAGGGGATGTTGGTGAATCGTCTCCGCATTCCCAAGGGTAGGCAAGGCCTTCTAGACAATACAACACCATTCAGCGTTTCTGTTTTTCAATATTGTAGCTAGTGTGGTTGCGATCCCCAACTCCCACCCTCCCGACAGTATCAACACATTCCTTCTACAGTATGATTGTATAAACCATTGTGTACTCAGTGTACACCCAAAACCAAGCAGTAATAAACGCTACTAATAGACACACGTGCATAGAGCAGCGTCTGCAGGCGTGTGAGACCAACAAAAAACACACGAAACAAAAAAAAAAATCCCTCCAATATAGGGGGGGGGGGTACTGGGGTGTTTGGGATTCAGATCCGCGCTCACTCCTGGCAGTATGGGTATGCCCGTCCCTTAGCTGCGTGCGTGCGCGCGTGCGCGAGCTTGTTTGTCGCGCACAAATCGCGTATGTGTCAGACTAAACCATGTGCGGGTATAAATGCACCAAACCCTACATAACGTTACCGAAATGTATCTGGGCGTTTGTGTGGTATATAGGTGCGCATGGAACGTGCTTAGCAGTCGCGCAGTTGTGTATTTCCACAGGCTGGTTCCGGTGTTGCCTTCCAAGCGCATAACCTTGAAAATCAACAATCTTTTGGGGTGTTAGGGCTAACCGGTTGGCCGAATTGTGGATTTTACTCTCTGCCAGGTCTAAACAAAGCACAAAACGCTACTGGGCTTCGCAGAGCCCCGATCTCCCGTCCGTCCCCCTCTCCGACGAATGCGTCGATAGTTTAGTGCTGACGTCGACGCTTAGCGCAACCCAGTATACCGAAACATGAATGTGTGATAGAGTGTAAGAGTGCGGCACGCCAGACTAAACTGCTTTGGGCGTATTTTGCATGATCCTATTAGCAGCATCGCCAGGGGAAAATGAATGCACAGCATACAAATCTGGTACACCTCACATAGTAGGTATACTCGAAGTATATATATACCAGGTATATATCAAATAAATAAATGCACGTTCTTTTGCATGTCGACTTTTTTTTCTCTTCCGGCCGGGTGTCTTTTCTCGTGCTCTCGACCTCGGGGCGCGCAGAAGGCCCGCGTGTACACACGGCTCAAGCTTGGACGCTGGCCGGGGTCCGTGGCGCGTGCTCTGGGGGTTCAAGTCGCGAAAACTAGCAAGTAACCATGGGGTATGTTTCCGCCGAGCCAGAGCCTGCCAGGACAATGCAAACCCCACAATTTGATATTTCGATAGTTTTTCTCTGCTGCTGTATCACAATCTCCTTTCAGCTCTCAATCTTTGTACATTGCGGCAGTCATCATACAACAGCAGTTGCACACCAAGGTCTTCCCTTTGTGACGGAAACGGACCGCGCTCCTGCGTGTGTACGTGTGTATGCTATAGTTCCTGTCTCCCTACGTAGAAAGTCGGAGGGAACACATGCCGGTACAGTATTCTTGTCTCAAAGAGCGGTGTAATTGCGGGGGCAGGACAAGATGAACCTGTTCAGGCGACAGTCCCGTTGTGAGAACAAAACACTTGGAACTTTAGTACAGCAGTAAGATGTAGGAACAGTATGTGCACTGCTGGAGTGAAAGGGTTAGACCAAACCTGCTTGGAATTACAAAGCAACGCCCACCCACGGGATACACTACTCCTACAACGACAGCAGCGGTACAGCAGCAGTACAACAGCAGCAGCAGCAGCAGCAGCAGCAGTAGCAGCAGCAACAGCAGCAGTACCAGTGGTACAACAGCACCTGCGCATCACGCACTGGTGTTTGTAACAGCCACGGTGTTTTTGTGCTTGTGTGTATGCAGTGTTCACCAACAGGAGGAAGTGAAAATTCGTGAGTACAGCAGCAGAACATTTTCACATTCAATTTCTTAAACCGGCTCCTCATCGTCGAACCTATCCCGTCAGTAGTACTGTACATACCTGGTATATAGAAACGCCTGATGATGTTGCCCCCTTCTCAACTTGCGACACCCCCGGGATTTCAAGCCAACCACATCCTGAAGGGGAACCTTGTATATATATCATACATGTCGGTCATGTCTTCGCATGGAAGCAGCATGTTTGGAGTGTTGTTAATCACTTTTTTAGACAAGGTTATCTGCGGTTCATGTTTCGGCAGATAAACCTCCGTCGATCTACAGTAGCGTTGTAAGCTCACGACGGATTGACATTACTACAGTACCAGATCATCGTGTACACTGATTGATAGCGCTTCCACCTGCCACCCCCTATCTTGCCTAATCAAATGTGTTTGTATATATACTGTTCGCACGTGTATGCGCAGACTGTGACGCTATCTACGGCGGCTTTGGCTCCATTGGTGGCCAGGAAACGGGCGAGCAGCCTATCGTGGTCGTAGACACAGAAGTAGTAGTAGCGGAAAGCATGTACGGTTTCGGTCGACCGCTCCAGATATTGTGTGCACTCGCTCTTCTTGAAGGGTTCGCACGCGGTGTGCTCGCTCGAGGCAACCGGACGGTAGAGACATTCGATGTCGTCCAAGACGTGGGTGTTGAGGGCGAAGTTTTCTCGCCGCAGTGGTTGGAGAAGTACAGCGGAGAGGCGCCAGGCTGTACGTTGGGGAGAGGGAGCTACACGTGGAGGGCATGCGGTCTCGGGAGCAATATCAACAGTGAGTATCTAGAGGAGACGCTGGTTGCAACCCTGAACATATGAAATGCAGCAATTCGAGCGTATCTCTGTCGCGACTTCATGGTTGACCTAATGCCAAGTGTTCTTCTTGAAACTTGTGATCAGGATTACCTACTGTAGTGCCCAAAGGGTGCAGTGTTTGCCTCATCGAGTTGCGCCAACAGGGTATAGTCGATTCCTTATGCGCACTATTCCTCTTTGGCACTACAGCAGGTGGAACTACAAGTGGAGGGTATATGCATGTCGTCGGTGACCTGGAGGAGATGTCAGTAGTACGCATCGGAGAATGTGTCGTGTATCTTAGAGTCCCGAAGTAAATTTAAACGAAATTCAACTGTGCGAACCAGTCGTGTGTCGGTAGAAATCACTGTCCGGACTCGGTTGTAAACTCTTGACATCATTTTCGCAAGCTTGAATAACGGCATTTTATTGAGCGCTCAGTGCCCTGAACGATAACGTTAACGTGTTGCCAATATAGCTGCCTTTGGGTTCCGTGCGATGTCGACGACGCCGTGGCGACACTCCACAAGCTATGACTCACGCCAGGCATGGGTGCACACTGATAACCTAACGCATTTAGTGCTCATCTTCTCGTTTGCCGGGCTCAAAAATACGTGTGAATCAGACATGCTCAACGCCTGGGTGTATTACCTCACAGTGGAAGAATGGAGCGACATATCTCTTATATCCAAGGGCAGCCAGTTCCAAAGCTTGAACTGCTTCAACGAAAGTGGGGGGTTGGTGTCTCACGGCTGGGGCTGCCTATTCAGCAGTATGCCGCACATGTGCGTCTTCGATACAGCCGAGGTCAGATACGAAAACCGTTCATCGTTTGTTTTCACGTTTCCAGAATGATTGTCGTGCGATGTGGACAGCCATACTTCGTGTACATATATCGAGGGCCACTCTGTCTTTGTGTTGTTCTTCCCCAAGTTTCGCTTCCTTCATCTCTTGCGGGTATTAACGTTCGGCATATAAGGAAAGTTCCCCTTTGAACGCTGGAACACTCTCATTTCCCGACAACAGGCCTGGACGAACCACCTGATTTCGTCCAACGTTTCAGATGAAGACCAGCATATGGCAGCCGGCCTCACGCTGAGAACCATCCGCCGCTCGACAACTGACATCGTCAACGCTCTCCACGGACTGAGTATCGATCATTTGGGCGCCTTGTCAGTGAGTTTCGAACACGGTTAATGTTAGATACAAGACGAGCTCACCACTTGACGGAGTCTCCCACCACGACCGCGTGAACATGAAACAGGCCAGTTGGCGTCTGTAAATTATTGCAGACACAGCACGATCCGCAGTGGACACCAAGCTTAACAACCTGACATTTTGGAAGAACATTTGAGTCAATGCAAGCAAAACAGCCTACTGTTTAGGTCGGATCAGGAGCCTCATGTTCTTACCGCAATCTTGCAGTACGGTATCTCCGGCATCGCAGCGAAGTTGATAAGATCGTGGGTCGCAATACCATCGGGGTAATGTGCAAGATACACGAAGGACGTGGAGCTAACCATTACACGTATTGCCCCATACTGATACAGGTGTTGGCCAAATACCTGTGGAATCACATGACGCCTTGGCTCCGAAGCGACGTGAACTTTGTGACCCATGCAGAGAAGGCATTCGAAGGGTCGCCTTTCTTGGGACTGCACGTCCGACGTGGGGACAAAATAGTACACGAGGCCACCGCGATTGACGTGAAGGTACGCTCGGCACAGACGTGTCCCTGAATTAAATGATGGCGTAGCTCCAAGGCTCACCACCTCACCGCTTTGGAACGCAGAACTGAAAATTAGTGAAAGGTAGGTAACGTTGCTGTGTTTTGTTAAAACAAGAAAACCATAACCTGCCACGCCTTCACACTCGTGTCTCTTGACGCCTCCAGGAGTACTTGAAGGCAGCGGTGGACTACTTCGAGAAAGAAACTACTCCAACGGGAGTGGATGGCATCAAGGCCATATGGGTTGCCTCCGATGACCCCGACATTGTGGGTGAGGTTCGCACCCTCGCCCCCGCGTACTTTCCCAATGTACCCAGCGAGGCCATCGTGTACGCCGCAAACGGAGTGACGGGCGGGTCGAATACCACGGGTGTCGATACAATCACCCAGACGCAGGTGTGTTTCACGGCGCTTGGAAGATTACAATACTGTCACTCGTGTCAGCGGCGACACCGCATTTTCTCGTACGTGGTTAAATACTTGATGCGCGGTGGAAATGGCCACGAAATCAAACTATCATTCGACGGGTTTTGCGCCTACCAGAAACGTAAAACATTCGTATTGCACTCAAAACTGCGAAGGAAGGCTGTGCGCTGGTAAACTTCAACTTGCAGTCGAGACGCTCGTTCGGGTCGACGCAACCCGTGAACGTCGGGGGCACCTGCTCGCTCTGATCCTGGCGAACGACAATGTCTGCAATATCCAGCTTATTTGGTGATAAATGTGCCTACCTCATTCGGCTCTTCCTGCATCCCTTTTGTCGCCACACTGCCCTCTTGCTCCATTCGTGCAAGGATTACGGGTCATTCGTCTACATTCTAGCAGACCTCGAGCAGCTTGCAGCAGCCGAGCTGTTTGTTGGCACCTTCAGCTCGAACGTCGGGAGACTTGTTATGCTGCTTCGGGAGGATCTGGGTAAACCACGAAACTCGACCATCAGCATGGACCGTCACTCGTGGTACCCAGGAAGACAGCGTACCCTTGTGGTGGACTGAACTCGGGCCGCAGACTGTATCAAAAGCATGCTTGACCTTCCTTCGTATTCCAATCATGGTAGCTGGGTCGGTCGTGTATTTTAATTGGGAATTTAGTGTTTAGTTGTGTTCTCTAGTTTGTAGGATTCTTGCCCTAAATCAACGTGTATTGATTGAGGTCTGGTGCCCACGCAGGGCATGCGATTGCATATGGTGGCTGGTCTACTGGTAAGCCGTGCTTCTGACAACGAACCCTTACCCTTTGTTACCAATGGAGAGTGCTAGGTTATATTTTGAATGCTTAGGGGACTTGCCTGCCATACAAAACATAACGTAACGGTACTGTAACACACTGCTATTATCCACACCTGGTTCGAGGTGCATCGTCTTCACGCACCCAGGCACTCGCTGTGAAGCCCACAGACAGTGGCATACCAGGCTATAGCGACGTTTGGTTGACCCGACCATTTTCCTGCAAGAAAAAAACACTTTGATAGCACAACAGTCGCACGGGCGTGTTGCAACCTGCAACCCTCACTCTCTTGTTCAGCACCCCCCCCCTGCCTCCCGAACGACCGGGTGACTGGGCGGGGGGGGGAGGTGGGGAAGCCGCTCCCAAGCATTGCCGAACCGATTGGACCGAGTGGTGGCTTTGGCAAGTATACATGAGTGGACCATGTTAGTGGCCTTTGGTGAGATGTTCAGACACGTATACATGAGACGAATTGTGCTCCTTTGTACGATTGCTGAACACGTACCATCCGAAATGTCACGGCACATCGGCTGTTTGCTAGGGGTTCCATACCCCTGAATCGTAGAGGAATGGCGTAGAGAGTGGACCGTACCCCGCTACTGTATTGTGAACACACACTGTTCGGTTCGGTGCGGCTCTTTGGCTATGTTGCAGGTCCGGCTAAAATGCAGTGCGGAATTGTTGTCACGAAAAACTATTATTTAGTTTTCGGCGCGTTTCGGCGGTCATGTTTACTGTTGAAGTTAGGTCTAGTTGGGAGTTTTTGCTTGTAAACATATACTTGGTATCTATTTTCCGTTTGCTTGCGCGGTGATACCGAAACAAACCGCACCGAACTGAACCGAACTGGATGAAACCCGGCGGGCGTTCGTAGAGAGATGGTAGCAGTGGTTTGTAGGGGGCTGTATTATGGAGGTCCAGGGATCACCATGGAGAGCACACGGCTATGCCCTCCGATATAGTCTAAGGCCTTACTAGGAGCCTAGGCATGCATGTGACGATGTTGCGGTCGTGATAATCGAGAACGCCTACTGTAATATTAATGTTTGAGAGTGTTCACGTAGTTGGAACCACTAGTAGGGAATGTTGCGTGTACATTGCATGGGTTCGACTTGTTCGTAGTTTCCAAATCTTGATGCCCTGACTGCCCCGCAGTCTGATGATATGTTTCAAGGTCGTTGTATAAGAGGACAGAGCGTGAGAGAGGGCGGAGAGAGAGTGGAGAGCTCGAACTCTCCTCCCGCACGAGGCAAACATTCAATAATAACGCCTGCGAATATATACGCAACCCTCTACAACGTTTGGAACCGTCATTGCTGACGCAGTCCAAACGAACACCCTCCTCTTGACAGCAATGACAAGAGCGAAAGGGCATTCAAGACAAACTAGGACCTAACAGCCAACAATAGTCGCGAAGGAGGAAACCCAGCCACCGGGCCGAAACCCCCTGTATAACTCATATACTCCGAACCATTGCAGTTAAAACAACAGCCGCATTCCAAACGATGACCATGGTCAGAAAATAATATGCCAGGTGGTGTCGTACTCACCCATGCCCCTCAAAGTAGCATGGGGTGACGACCTGACAAATTATACATCGCATAACTCCAACGTGGTACATCGGATAATGCTCATACCCCTTAACCCCCCTCCACCGGCAGATTCAACAAGAACCTACGGTGAGACTTGAAAGGGGTCGCAGCAAGAGTTTTCGCCAAAATATCCGCATGCTGGTCGTTCGAAGCTACGAAGTGAATGTCGATCTTCTTGGCACGAAGCAGCCCCCTATCAAAATGAAAACGTGCGTCGATATGCTTGCTCCGAGACGAACTAAGAGGGTTCTGAGTCAATGTTATGGCCCCCTGGTTATCTTTGAAAACCCGGACACACGATCCGCTTAGCTCTGCAAAAATAAACGATAGGACTGCGTCCGTGAACAAAGCCTCCTTCACCCCTTCACCTGAAGCAACGTACTCTGGTTCTGCTGTGGACAACGTAACACATATTTGCGGTCACTTGCCCAACTGACGGCCGCACCTCCCAGGATAATTACCTTCCCCGAAACCGAGCACCTATCATTCGCCTTATCAGCATAATCGGCATCACTATATGCATTCAAATCCAGTCCCAAACCCCGCACAAAAGTCAATCCCAAAATCATGGTCCCGTGAAGGTACTCCATAATCTTCAAAAAGGCCCTCCATTGGTTCTCAGTAGGGTTGTGAGAGTGGCGCGCCACAGGGCGTGCAGCGTTGGAGATGTCCGGCCTCGTCATGGTCGACAGCCACATCAGACTGCTCACAGCTTCCCTGTAAGGCCAGTCTCCACCAGGTTCGCCTTCCTCTCTTGGGCCTAGTTCCACACCAGGGGTAGCGGGGGTGTCAGAGGATTAGTTAACGCCAAGACGATTCAACATGTTCTCAATAAACGCCTTCAGCGTAATCTCCAACGTCCCCAATTCCCAGTCGGGTTTAAAAGCACAACCAGTGTACCACGTCAGTTCTCCGAGATTAGTTGTGGGGAATTTCGTAATTAACGCGGCATGAAAGTCTCTGCAGTCACGAGATTGATTTGCTGTACGTACGAAACTCATCAACGGTTACGTCAGCTAATGTTTACTGGTGTGCATGTGTGCATGATATCTTTGTATGTGTCCGCAGACGAAGTACAACAGCAAGGATGTACGACATACTCACCTGCTTCGTGTGCGAAGTACGTAAAGTAGACAGATAGATAACCACCTACAAATACACACGTCCATTAAACTTCCGACCGTACATACTGCATACCGTCCTGTGCATCATTTCATACACTCGTACGAGTATTACTGTATATATGTGGCAAGACATTCGGCAAAAAAATAAAAAATAAAACCCAGAAATGTTCAATCAGCAAAATCAAGGTATTCGTACTACTATTATGTGTGTCGCCAGCTGACGAAGTACCAGATACAAAACCGACGTACGACATCTATATGTATGCGATATACAACATCACAATGTCCTGCTTCTTGTGCGATACCATACAACACAATATTACCCATACCACACCAGTATACCATGCGTCCATCATCAAATCATTTTGTGTACACGTAACCACGTAATCACTCGTAACAGAGTACGAAAGACACAGCAGTACGTAACTCAAAGCCAAACACCCTACGAGTACGTCCGGTAAGGACCATAAATAGCTGAAAATTGACAAAAACCTTCATCCGTATACCAGCTATCGCCCCATCATCAAAATGTTCACTCAAAAATAACCTGGTTTCCTCGAAGTCGCTAATAGATAGTGGCGTTTGTCTCAAGAACGCGGTGTCGCAGTGGACATCGCCTGCGCTTGCTGCTGGTCTCCGATCCCCAGCCGATGACCCGTGCGCTCCATCTAGCCCCCATTTTCCTCCCCACGCTCTTCCTCCTGACCCTCCATCCACCACCATCCCCTTTCCACGAGTCGCCAGGCTCCGGCGGCGGGAGCATCAGCTGCTGCTGCCGGTGTCTTCGCTCCATCCCATCGCCCATCCCGTGCTCCTCCTGCCCCGACACCTCCACCAATCTCCTCTCCCTCCCCAGGCCCCCCTCCTTCGGTACCACCTGACGCCCGAACCCGTGCTCTCCTCCTCTCCCGACTCCTCCACCAACTCCCTCTCCCTCGCCAGATCCTCTCCCCCATCCCATACTACCATACCCCTTTCCCTATCTCGTTCCGTCTCCTGCTCCATAATATCAATCACTGTCTCCTCCGCGTCGCCTTCCTCGACGTACCTAGACGTCCGCACCTGTTGTTGCTGTTGCTGGGGTTCCTCTCGGGCTGCATTTATTGCTTTTTCTAGCACTGGGTCGGCGGTGGACGAGTTTTCGTTGCTCCTAGGCTCCTTGTCCTCAGCTTGATGCGTGCTCTCTGTCTTCTTTCTTTCCTCCTCTCGTGCACTCTGGGCGGCTGCGTAACCCTTGGCTTTCAGCTGCTGGTCAACGTGTTTCTCGATGGCTTGCCGCTGCTCCTTCATAGTGAGTAATTGAAAACATGATAAATCCATATAACACCTTGCGCCCGAGCTACCGTGACGTGTATGCTCATCATGCTGCTTTGCTGCTGCTGCTGCTGATGGTGCTGCTGATGGTGCTGCTGCTACTTCCTCTAGATCCCGCCATTGCTCGGTAGTCCACTTCCCTAACCCGATGTCTGCCCTCTCGCGGCGACGCTTCTCCTGTGCGAGGATTCTCGTCATCCACGGGAGTTCCTCGCCTACCACGACGAACTCCAGCATAGTGCGAGCTCTGGATGCCCGCCAGCTTTCCCTCTGTACCCGGCATCAAGGTCGACCATATACTAGCATGTTGTTGCAACGAGGTGTAGGGGTGCTCGGCGCAGGGCCTTATTTACGCAGAGCGGTGGGTAGAGAGTCGAGGCGCCATGAGGCGGTGTGAAGACAGATGTAAACTATATATCAACTAAGTGAGAGCAAGGGGGGCTCTTATCCCCCAAGCTCTGTGACCCTCAGAAGCCGGCCAAACACAAGTATATGCAACCCCTCCGGGGAAAAATAAATCCCGCCGAAATCTCGTAAATGAATTGCAATCACACAACTCAAACGCTTGGACTAATACGACAATCACAGGTATCAGATATTTGCACGGCTACACCCAATGACTATGTCCGAGAAACAACCCGAACGAAATGCAAGTGACGAGGAAGCGGGGGGTTGACTGAGCTTTCCAGTGGTGTGCTCCAACGGCGCAGACGTATTCGTTTGTCGTGGCCTTTTCTGTGGCGCGAACCGAAATACAAAATGCATCGGCGTTGATTTTGTGCTCGCCGTGCACAACAAGCAGACGTGCATGCGAATACAGCAAAACAGGACAATCAGCCATGATGATGATCATGTGCGTTAATCAAGATTTAAAAGTCATGATTATATATTATCATGTCCAATGATCACGGTTACGGTGATGATTACTCGTACGAATCAAGCGTTAAAACGAACAATGAACACGCTTGGCTTCGTTTTCCTTCCTATCATCTTGGAAATGGTGAGTTTGGTATTTAATCAAGTGAATACCGATTTTGATTTTACGGGGAGCGGGATTCCTCGCCGAGCTTATCGAGCAGATCCACGAGACTTCCGAGGGAGCGAGAGGTGACATGTGCAAAAGCACGGCCGCGAGTGCGCGGTCGTGGCTTGCTTGGGGCCAGATGTACGCCCGGCGGCGAAAGCGGTGAAACAAACACGGTAAAACTTGCTCGGTCAAGAAAAGATAGAGATAAGTTTGAGCCGTAACAGAAACTAAACCCTAAAGGGATTTAGAATACTGTTGTTGCTTCGTATTCTTGTGGTTGAGGTTGAACCCTTCAGTTTGAGTCTGTTTAGTATCTAACCCTTGCTGAACTGATGTCCAGGTATATTGGATAAACATGTATTATACCTCGTTTTAGTAAAACAAAATGCTTCCCTATTTCTGCATATCCCAACATGCCGGAAATGCTCGGGACGTAGTCTCTGTATAGATAGAGACGGGGCCAGGATCTGATATATATATCAATGGATAGGGTTAGGTGAAAGTCGTTGGTTTGAGCTATATCTATCATACCTCTTTTCAGAACGCTGAAACCGCCTGCGGCCCGTACCAAATTTCTGGATGTCCAAACTTCACCCTAGGTACTAATCCTGGGGAGTGGTAGACGCGGCTCAGACATATCTGGTACACATTATTGATGCCGTTGAATCTATTCAGCTATTAAACACGTTTGTTTCTTCTGGAAGGTACCAACTATATGGGCCTTCATGCAGTGGAGTTCAACATCTAGGCCATGGTTCTCTCCGATTACCAGCGTAAGTTGTCGGCCTTGACGCTCGACATCAACGAAATAATAATGCGTCGCTTGCTATCCTTCCTAGACGTATAAATATGGAGCGCCGTATCTCTTGATAGATAACGAATTATTAGACGAAGATGAGGATATCGATCGATTCCTTGTGCCCCAAGTAATGTTCACACCGAAAATCAGCGTCATCCGCTCTCCATGTTTTTCTCGGTTTCGTATAGACTTTAGTATCGAGAAATGTCTGTACGTGACGCTAGTTTTTCAAAATGACTTTTCTCGACGACATCAACTCGGATTCCAAAACTTGAAATATCTGCAAATGCGCTGCACACTCAGCAACACGGTGGACACATTTGGAGTCAGAATGTTCCCAAGTAATGGCAAAAACGTCGTTTGAATAAAAATCGGTTTTATGGCCGGACCAGCTCGTAGAGAATTCAGGAAGTGTGCGTCTATTTGTGGGGGGAGAAATAATTAAAATAAGTTAAAATTAAAACCAAACAGTCTGAAATAAACATACCAGGTATACTATAGTGTTCCGACGAGTTGACGTGAGAGAGTGGGTCTACTATTTGTAGCGCCTGAGGACCAACGCCCAAACGGGTAGGGTGGATCGTAACTGATCCAAGTCTGGCGGGAAGGCTTCTTGGCCTGGGTTTTTGTTATTAATAGTGGATGAGCTGCGGCAAGTTCCACACTACCCGGAGAGTTTACTCTTCGGGTGGCTATCCCCACCGCACCGGGCCCCTTCGGGGGTCAGGTCGGGTCAACATGCTCAAGTCTCCGGAGTCGTAAGCAGCAAGGGCTGATACTTCCGAGGGGACATGGAGTGAATTGACACGCGACACGCAGCCAGTGAGACGTGGAAGTGTGGAGGGCGTAAGCTTTATTTTTACCCATCCGCCGGAGGATACGAGGAGAGGGTATAGTAGTATTAATAGTGTTCCTGCAGGACACAGCAACGTATATAATAATTAATATAATAATTAATTAATTTCACGAAAGAGGGAGAAGAATATCAACATTTTCATGCGACAGATGCGTGAACACCTGGGAAATAATACGGCGCTCAATGAACAACTCTGCGCTTGGAAACGGCTGTCGAAACGAAGGTGCTTTTTTCACCGAGTTGGGTGGTAAAGACACCTTGTGAATCGCCTAATAGGCTGATTGCACATTGATTTGCTTGGAAAACAGTGCAGTCAGTCGTAAACGCGTGGGGAAGCTCCGCGCTTGCCTCACTTCTGACATGGCCTGACTACACTTGACATACGGCTACTGTGGCTCGGGGGGATACAAGCTCGTGCTGGTGAGTGTTGATAAGGCTCACCAACAGTGTGCCCAGTTGGAAAGCATTCAAATATTTACCACTGGGTCTCGGAAGCTTTGGTAGGGCGGCGCAGATTTCCGGGTTTCCGTGGCGTGAACGGTTTGCTTGTAACAGGCTTGTAAATTGGCGTCTCGACGATCGTAATATAATAATGGGAGCCGTCGCCAGCAATTGGCGCTTACAGGTATTAGTAACCGTTGTGATACTTGTGTGCTGGTGGAACATACATAAAATCAGAGTGCATTTCGAGAGATCAAAGGTCGCACAGCTCATATCTCACAATTCACACAACTGCGAAAAGTCGCCTTATTCGCGGCACTCGCGACAAGAAGCAGAATTTCGCTCGTAAATATATACCAGGTAGGTTGCTCGACTTTGACGAAGCCGGGATTATCTTGTAGTTGTATTTAATGGCAAACGATAGCTCAAGTTATTTTTATATATATTTCACTCCGGGCGTACTTCTTCAGCGACAGAGTACCGCAGATTCGATTACTCGTATTAAGCGCCGTTTGAACCTTTACATGTACAGGATGCCATGCCCACGCAGTCCTGAGTGAGATGTACTGGAGCATAAAATAACCCCTCTGCTATGGCGGAAATATTTCAAGGAAAGATACATGTTTATTTACCCCGGCGTTTCTGAAGGCTCGCAATGGAGCATATGATCCCCTAGATAACGACCCCGCTGAATACGTCGCTCACTTTCTCTTGTAACCGACCATCTATGATCACCAGCTTGGATGAGTACAACCCCTGGGGGCTGGCCAGTGACACGGCAAGACCCCGTCTTCAAACTCTGGATAGCCATCCCACAGCGACACGCATCCAAGCATAATATCAGATCATCTTGCCTCGTCAAATAATATTTTACCTCAAGTACCCACATTCTACAAAAGTATCGAACACCGCGTATCACAAACGGTCGAGCCTGGTACTCTCCACTACGAAGTTGTGGTGTGCTGTGGGCCACTGTAGTAATAGTCACGGTGTCATGCCAAGTCGTTAGAAAAGGACAGGGGGCAACCACGTACGTAGCACGTCCCATCGGCAATCTCGAGCATTTTTGGGCTATAACTTCACCCTCGAACCGACGCAATGCTGTCTGACTCATGGCTTCTTCGCCTGAATGGACGCCGATGTCGTTGTGCTTAACTTTTTCCTTATCGTCTACGGCTGCTTACTATGCAATAGCTTCTGCAAAACGCCGAAGGGGAGCTGCAGGTCTACCGAGCAAACAACGTCGTAATGCCACCCCAAGGGATCAACCATGGTCTGTACCAAAGGCTGGGTCGTACCGTTGTCATCATCGACTGTTCATCGGATGGAAAGCCATCCCAGAGGGTGAAACGTTCAAGCATATTATCACGTCATCATGCCTCGCCAGATAGTACAAAACCTTAAACACCCCGCATATCGAGCACCGCGTACCCCAAACAGATAGTCACGCCTGGTATTTTCCACTACGAAATTGTGATGCGCTGTGGACTACTGTTTCACTGCTCACAGTACTACGCGCAGTCGTTCGAGAAGGACAGGGGGCAACCAAGTGCGTAGCACGTCATCGGCAATGTCGAGAACCGCGTACCCCAAACAGATAGTCGCGCCTGGTATTCTCCACTACGAAATTGTGATGCGCTGTGGACTACTGTCCCACTGCTCACGGTACTACGCGCAGTCGTTCGAGAAGGACAGGGGGCAACCAAGTGCGTAGCACATCATCGGCAATGTCGAGAATATCTGAGCTAACCTCATCCTCAAACCGACGCACTGCTGCCGTTTTGGTGGTTTCTTCGCCTGGATGGACGTCGACATCCTTGTGCTCAATTTCTACTTGATCGGCTACGGCTTCCTGTGCAATAGATTCGACAACGTCAAAGGGGAGCTGCAGGCCTACCGAAAAAAACCAGTCGTAGTGCCACCCCAAGGGATCGACCATGGCGTCTTCGTACCAAAACTCCATGGAGCGATTAGCGAGGATACCAGTAAAGAGTATGTAGCGAACTGCTAACCACTGGCATACGATCGGCAACTCCCTGGCGACGAAGTCATTCAAATCCCCAAGGTCTAATCTCTTGTGGACCAGTACGTGGTAGTACGTGCTCACGACCGCTGGTCGTGGGTCCCTATATATCGCCATTTGGATCCTGTCGTCGGTGATGTCGCAGCTAGCTTCATGCATGCATCGCCACACATCGCCGTAGTTTGTTGCGTGCGTGCCATCCGCGAACGTGCATGGCGGTTCCCTGGTTTTCCCCTGGACTTGATCGTCACCGATCAGGGTACCGCCACCGCGATGGTAGGCGCAGGATTTCTTCACAGGGAGCAAATGCTTCTGATACGCTGAGATGGTGATCGATACCCTGAAGGGCAGGACAAGAAAGCGAACCGACGCGAACAAGAGAGCGGTGCATGAGTTGAACAGTACCGGTACCGATGAATGCACCACGAAGAAGGTAGGAGGCAGCCAGGGGTGCCGTCGATGCTCTCGGCCGACCTCATCGAACCAAGCTGTTGTCAAGAGCGTCGCAACGCTCCCCTGCTCCGGTAGGGCTAGCACCGAACGTTGTCAGAGCCATTCACTTAATCAGCTCCACAAACCGCAGCCAACAACTGGGATTGAGAACAAATGCAAGATAATTCCGAATCACACCGATACACACATTCATTCATGGATCACACGTCTAGCGAATGGTGTTGTAAATACAGCAGTGCACCCATTGAAAGGTGGCAAAGGGGAGTATTGACCGCTTAGTGTTACGTGTTCCATCGCCAGTATTAATAAACAAAACCGAGTCCGGAATTACAGTTGATTTTGTACAATCTCAACCTGCCGTTTGTGTTTTTCTACTGGTATTTTATATTCCAAGTAGGTGTCCGGTACTACTGTGCCGGTACGCACATACAAATGCTCACTCGGTGTCTCTTTGTTTTGTTCAGGTCTGCTCGGTGTTGCTGTATTGGTTGCGAAACGGCCACGTTTCTTCCCCGTGGCGCTAGCCCTGCGTTTCGAATTGAAGGTGCTTACACTGCTCCGTACGTACGTGCGTCAGCTGATACTGAAGCTAATGATATAACAGTCGAGTTTCCTAATTGAGAATTGCCTTTCCGATGAGAATGGAAATCGATTTTAGTACTTGGCTATTGTTTAAGAGTTGTACTTCGCTCACGATCAAACTTTGACCTAGAAGATATGTTCCTCGATGGTAGGTATCGATCCACGAAAAACTGTTTGAAATCAACCTTGACAGGCTCGTAAAAATCGAGGATTTAAGGGAATTTGCATTTATGAGCGAGGTACCTCGCCCATAAATCCATATTTTGACGCGTGCTACGGGGGTTGGAGGTGCACCACGTTTTTTCTGAGGTTGGTTGGTTGAGTAGGAGCTCGAAACCTCACCTGAAACGTGATTTGGGAGGGAAATAAAAGTGCTATATACCCGATGATCAATACCACGGGCTATGTACCTGTACAATGAAAAATACTGCAACACGAGAAGGAAAGACAGACGGTTTAGGGTGAACGCGCTCGATCATTTCAGAAAAAAAAATCAGCCAAACATTGCTACCTCTCTCGTAGCATGCGTTTTTTTTTGTTTTTGTTTTTTGTCATCGACGGGTGTCACAACTGACAATAGTTTACAGTGAAAAAAATGTCTGAGAGGGAAGTACATCTCTTACAATTTTCAAAAAAAACAATAGTTTCGATTTTCAATCTCATCGGAAAGGCAATTCTCGATTAGGAAAATCGGCTGATGTATGCTTATGTACCTTGTGCATCTATGTCTTGTGTGTCTACTGCTGAACCTCCGTACTTACTGCACCTAAAGTCACCTACAGACGATGTACCTACGCTGTACATCTACGTTATAACTTCGCCCCCTGTTGTTGTATTATACCAGGTACCTACGGTACACCTACGCGTGATCCGGTGAACTATGCTATATATAATCAACAACATATATGCTATCGGGTTCGACACATCTCACAGTGCTGCATTGACCTCCGGGGCACTCCCCTCGTCGCGTACTTGTAACTAGGAGTGTATACTGTAATAACCATTCAAAATGCCTTCATCGCGCAAGCTCGAAAACGAAAAATACGAAGCAAGGTGAGATTCGAACCCACTACACATCCTTTGTTGGCCATGTAGCATACCAGGTAGTCCACTGGCCTACTCGGTCACGTGACTCAGTTGTTCAGTGGGTGGTCATATTTTACTCCCAAGGGTGGGTCGGGAGTTCGGGCCTCGTTGATTTAATACTTTGATATTTTCGAGCGTGCGCGCTGGAGACAGTATGAATGGCTTTGACTGAGTACGCGTAGGCCAGTGAACCGTTGCCACATAATCAACGCAATATACGTTCGGCTGTCGACTGCTATCGAGGCTGCTCGTTTCTTGTCAACTTTTGGCCCACGGGTGTTTTTGCATGTTATGATGCTCGTCTTGGTGCTTGGTGCGTGATAAAGTGCGTAGAGCACCTGCGGCATGGAATCCCTTCGGTACGTGGTACGACCCAGAGCGCACAAACGACCGCAGGAAGCCCCCGCGGTGTTCCGCTGTGGCAAGCTGACATACGTTCCCTTCCCTGGTCTCCGGGCAAGGCTATACAGGATGTTCATGTTCGGTCATGTTTTATTGGGCCCAACATGATGAGTGCTTACGGGATACTGTCGTGCAGGTCAACCCTAATGCCGAGGGATGCATAGATGGAAAAAAGCTGGAATGCCGAATCTGCTCTAGGTGCAGCAGAATGTATACTCCTAAACACAGTACATTCGTATGAATACAGAGTTGAACTAAATTCGGCCTATACGCATACAGCTGTTGACTGTAGTACACGCGTAGGCGGGTCTAAGACAAACAACCATGAGCTTGACTAGGACGAACATTGGTGAGCATATCGTCAGGGTTCTATTAACCCCTGGCGTTCGCGGGACGTTTACTTCGGCCTGGTAATTTCGGGTTGACTGCAGCGGCTTGGTTGCATCCTCGTTCTGGTATGTGTACGTGCTCGATGGCCACCTCGCGAGGCAACGGACACAGTGAGCAGAACAAAGCTTCGGGAGGGCCAGGACTTGACAGCCCCGCCGATGTTTGTCAAGGTGCGAGCATTCGCGTCGTGCCTTCGCTGCGGTATGCGCACAGCAGGGGCTTAGGGCTAGCACAAATACGACACGAAGACGACGGGGGCCGATCAGTAAACTAACGCGATGGCACCAACCAGCCACCACAGCATATGTACTGTAACTTAGGCAGTGGCCACAGCGCCATGGCCACGCTCGTGAGGGGAAAACGGCGAAGGGTCCTTTGCCCACAGTCTATCCGGTTCAATGTTAGCAAAATCCACGAGGCGGAGCGGTGGCAAAGAGCTAGGTCATTGTGGAATGGGGTAACAAACGATACTACTATCGACAATGTACAACAAATCATCCACGGACACAAATATTACGCCGCCACTCTGTTACGCTGCAACTGTTGTTAAGAAATGGGGCAGGCAGCCTGGGCTCAACGACGAGATCTGGGAAATTCAGATACGCGGACTGAAAATAACATTTCCGAGTGGGCCGGCCGCCCCTTTTCCTCGCAACATGGTGCTGCCTCCGGCCCACCCAAGCCGCGTTTGCGGTGTTTCGTGGTATTTCGGGGCGTTTGTATTGACAGGTAAGGGAGCCTGGTTGACGGCCCCATTATGTAGTTGGGACGAACATCCCGTATGTTAGTTGCGAGAAAAGGGATCAGGCTTGTAAAGGCGAAATTTAAGCTATGTTTAGGTGACAGCCAACTTGAGTAGCGGGCCATACTCGTAGGTGTACCTCGAACGTTTGAGCCGCTCGTAGGTATGATGCACTATTGGCCACTCGCAGAGGGGTCAAGGAAGCCTTGCCCAGCGTACAATACACCTTGCATCTATAAATTGCTCGAAAACCCTCTTTATACATATTTTAGGTTTTTGCCCCACAATTGTATAGAATAAAGTGACATTACAGCCGGTGAGGCCCCTTAAGGCGTGCCTCGACCAGTGTTTCTTGGCAGCGCCCTTTGCTTTGCGTGCCTTAGCTCGGTCAAAGCGTGCTTTATGCGCTACACTATTAATAGCGGCCCTCTCATAAGAAAGAGCCCCACAAGAAACTCAGCCTGAACATTACGGGGGAAATGTGAAAGTCGACAGCTATTATACTGAAGTTAGTGTGGGACACACCCCTTTCTCAAATAAGAAAGTCAGTCTAAGCCCGATTTCTGGTTTCTTATGAACGGGCCGGTACTGTAGGGCTTAAAACACCCACACGATGCACGTAGAGTCCCACGACCAGTACGAGCGCTCGTTGTGCACTCCCTGTGCTCCTGCTGTCGATTTGTGAAAGGCACGAACCGGTTCTATCAGCCCGACTGCTGTCGTGTACGTAAACCCACACATCCCGGAATCCTCAACTGCCGGCCTGTAAATATCAGTAAAAAAGCAGTAGACTCATATATCAGCCTTTAAGTTTCTGCGCGTTGAGTTGCTACATCATAAACTATGAGCGAGTACTCTTTCGAACGAATACTCGTCGGGTCAAACAGTATTCGGTAGCTCCTGAGCCCAGCAGGATCCCCGTCAATGATTGATGTTTCCCATCCAATGTGCAAGCTAAGCTCTACATACATACCTGTCAATCGTTTCGCAGGAGCACTTTGCATCACTGCCGCCAAGTGCTGGCTCAAATACCATCTTGTGATCAGGATGAGCACTTCCTTTGTCGTCGACTTGGTCGTCGAACAAGCAGCTTCCTTGACCTGGGCACGCAACAAAACCGCACAAAACGTTACTCACCGGCTACAGAAGGCGACCGGGCTATAATAGTAAGCGACAGCAATTTGCAATTCAACGTCTAAGGTCGTTTTTATTATCGTGTTTACGACCATTGAGTGCAATCTACGGCAACAATTCCGTCCTGGCTATTACATGAGAATCAGTATGGCACACAACCGTGGTCACCATTCCTTCGGTAAAAATTACTTGAGGTATAGGCCGACAAACAAGAAAGACATAATACTCGTACGTGGGCGAACTGTTTAGGGACGCTAAGGGAGATACCTCCACAAATATGCGCTGAGCGGCGAGCCCAGTATTGACTTATATATTACTAGTGGTACCCCGAACCATGCCAGGGCGGGGCCGGTATACAGTACGCGACAGCACTTAAGAATTTCCTATTTAAACTCAGCCTCGCGTCTTATTTCCTCTCTAATTTTAGCAGAAATGCTTAAATCCAATTTCTTATTGGGGGAAAAGGCGCAAAACGCCAAATTCTTCAAAATCAAATTCCTATTTTGCAAAGGCGTTCAATGCGATCTTTCTTTTTTTTGAGCGGTTGTCAAGATTGTTTTTTCACATGGCATCCATCACTCATAATTCACAAGCTATTCATTAGAAAGACGATAATGCTCTTCAGGACTGCAGGCATCAAATATCATATTCGCCACCTTCAACGATTCATTCTTAACCCATTCAAAACTGAAAAAAAAAAACTCCCACTCTAATTCTAAGTATTTTTTCCTCAAATATGTGGGACCAGTTCTTAAGGGGCCCCTTCGGCCATGAAAAAAAAAGAGTACTTGAGTCAGGGGCGTAAAAATAAAAGAGAAAACGACACCACACCTGTAGGAAGGTCAGAATGAAAAACAAACCGGATCGCTGTGATCACAGGACGAAATGAGCGAAAAACATTTTTTTCCGTTTTTTGTTCCCTTTTTTAACTTGGTTTCAGAGACCCCCCCCATTTTGTTTTCGCTGGTGGGGGGGGGGGGGGGGTTCGACCGTCCGTAGTGTCCTAACCGGCCACAGCAGAGTTTAGATACCAAACAGGAGCTCCAAAACGATTAAAATCTTGCTGCGGAGCACTTTCGTTTCGTGATGCAAACACAGCAATGCTTGCCCCCCCTTGCAGATCCAAGATCCCCAATACCTCGTAGAGACTATAACGAACAAGCTATATGTTGGTCTGTCGAAGGTCTCAGCATTAGAAATGGAAGAGCTATGCCGTTTTCCGTAAAGAGTGCTGATATGGTGTTATTATACCAAAAATGGAATTGCTGCTGTAAAACAAAACGAAATATATATATTTTTCAAGACTCAAGCTTGACTCAAGCGAGTGTATGCGCGGATCTGAATCCCAGATACCCCACACCCCCCCCCTCTATATTGGAGGGAAGAAACCGGACCGTTGTGATCCCAGAAAACAATAAGTCAAGTTTTTTTTTAATTAGCCCCCCCCCCCACCGTCTCCGCCCGATGATATATTTATAGGTTGGGTTGCGTCGGTTGGCAACGACGCTGTAAAACACGCCACTCGCTGCGTGAGCTAGACAACCAGGGTGCCGTTTTTTTTTGTTATTTTTTTTGGCGGTCACCAAAGCTGGCGGTCGAGTAGATCATTTGTGCGGGGTGGAGAACCTTTGTTCCGCACAAGGGGAATGGTCGTATCACGTAGTGTTAATATGGTAAGGCGTCCGCGAGGCAGTTACATAGTAAAACCCATTGCTGTCTCCGGAAGTGGCCACACCAGAAATTAAATTAACTCATTGAAGCTGTCGTCCATATGCAAGTCCGCCTCAGAGGCGGTTCTTAGCAGGATGCAGCTCACCCTCCATGCGACTCGCCCAGTATCTCACGGCGTTTCGCGCTTGGTGCAAGCAATGTCTGCCTGGTTGGTGAAAACCCAACGCGCTCCGTCCCGGCATTGTAGGGATGCGAGGGTCTATGGTCATATGACTACGGCCGTGCACAACATGAGTACACCCCCCCCCCCCTAGACAACCAGGGTGCCGTTTTTTTTTGTTATTTTTTTGGCGGTCACCAAAGCTGGCTGTCGAGTAGATCATTTGTGCGGGGTGGAGAACCTTTGCTCCGCACAAGGGGAATGGTCGTACCACGTAGTGTTAATATGGTAAGGCGTCCGCGAGGCAGTTACATAGTAAAACCCATTGCTGTCTCCGGAAGTGGCCACACCAGAAATTAAATTAACTCATTGAAGCTTTCGTCCATATGCAAGTCCGCCTCAGAGGCGGTTCTTAGCAGGATGCAGCTCACCCTCCATGCGACTCGCCCAATACCCCACGGCGTTTCGCGCTTGGTGCAAGCAATGTCTGCCTGGTTGGTGAAAACCCAACGCGCTCCGTCCCGGCATTGTAGGGATGCGAGGGTCTATGGTCATATGACTACGGCCGTGCACAACATGAGTACACCCCCCCCCCCCCCCACCAGCGAAAACAAAATGGGGGGGGTCTCTGAAACCAAGTTAAAAAAGGGAACAAAAAACGGAAAAAAATGGTTTCCGCTCATTTCGTGCTGTGATCACAGCGATCCGGTTTGTTTTTCATTCTGACCTTCCTACGGGTGTGGTGTCGTTTTCTCTTTTTTTTTACGCCCCTGACTCAAGTACTCCTTTTTTTCATGGCCGAAGGGGCCCCTTAAGAACTGGTCCCACATATTTGAGGAAAAACTACTAGAATTAGAGTGGGAGTTTTTTCAGTTTTGAATGGGTCAAGAATGAATCGTTGAAGGTGGCGAAGATGATATTTGATGCCTGCAGTCCTGAAGAGCATTATCGTCTTTCTAATGAATAGCTTGTGAATTATGAGTGATGGATGCCATGTGAAAAAACAATCTTGACAACCGCTCAAAAAAAAGAAAGATCGCATTGAACGCCTTTGCAAAATAGGAATTTGATTTTGAAGAATTTGGCGTTTTGCGCCTTTTCCCCCAATAAGAAATTGGATTTAAGCATTTCTGCTAAAATTAGAGAGGAAATAAGACGCGAGGCTGAGTTTAAATAGGAAATTCTTAAGTGCTGTCGCGTACTGTATACCGGCCCCGCCCTGGCATGGTTCGGGGTACCACTAGTAATATATAAGTCAATACTGAGCTCGCCGCTCAGCGCATATTTGTGGAGGTATCTCCCTTAGCGTCCCTAAACAGTTCGCCCACGTACGAGTATTATGTCTTTCTTGTTTGTCGGCCTATACCTCAAGTAATTTTTACCGAAGGAATGGTGACCACGGTTGTGTGCCATACTGATTCTCATGTAATAGCCAGGACGGAATTGTTGCCGTAGATTGCACTCAATGGTCGTAAACACGATAATAAAAACGAGCTTAGACGTTGAATTGCAAATTGCTGTCGCTTACTATTATAGCCCGGTCGCCTTCTGTAGCCGGTGAGTAACGTTTTGTGCGGTTTTGTTGCGTGCCCAGGTCAAGGAAGCTGCTTGTTCGACGACCAAGTCGACGACAAAGGAAGTGCTCATCCTGATCACAAGATGGTATTTGAGCCAGCACTTGGCGGCAGTGATGCAAAGTGCTCCTGCGAAACGATTGACAGGTATGTATGTAGAGCTTAGCTTGCACATTGGATGGGAAACATCAATCATTGACGGGGATCCTGCTGGGCTCAGGAGCTACCGAATACTGTTTGACCCGACGAGTATTCGTTCGAAAGAGTACTCGCTCATAGTTTATGATGTAGCAACTCAACGCGCAGAAACTTAAAGGCTGATATATGAGTCTACTGCTTTTTTACTGATATTTACCGGCCGGCAGTTGAGGATTCCGGGATGTGTGGGTTTACGTACACGACAGCAGTCGGGCTGATAGAAAGGCATCAAATATCATCTTCGCCACCTTCAACGATTCATTCTTAACCCATTCAAAACTGAAAAAAAAACTCCCACTCTAATTCTAAGTATTTTTCCCTCAAATATGTGGGACCAGTTCTTAAGGGGCCCCTTCGGCCATGAAAAAAAAAGAGTACTTGAGCCAGGGGCGTAAAAAAAAAAGAGAAAACGACACCACACCCGTAGGAAGGTCAGAATGAAAAACAACCCGGATCGCTGTGATCACAGGACGACATGAGCGAAAACCATTTTTTTCCGTTTTTTGTTCCCTTTTTTAACTTGGTTTCAGAGACCCCCCCCCCATTTTTTTTTCGCTGGTGGGGGGGGGGGTAATTAAAAAAAAACTTGACTTATTGTTTTCTGGGATCACAACGGTCCGGTTCTTCCCTCCAATATAGGGGGGGGGGGGGGGGTATCTGGGATTCAGATCCGCGCATACACTCGCTTGAGTCAAGCTTGAGTCTTGAAAATATATATATTTATCGTTTTTTTTTACAGCAGCACTTCCATTTTTGGTATAATAACACCATATCAGCACTCTTGACGGAAAACGGCATAGCTCTTCCATTTCTAATGCTGAGACCTTCGACAGACCAACATATAGCTTGTTCGTTATAGTCTATAGGAGGTATTGGGGATCTTGGATCTGCAAGGGGGGGCAAGCATTGCTGTGTTTGCATCACGAAACGAAAGTGCTCCGCAGCAAGATTTTAATCGTTTTGGAGCTCCTGTTTGGTATCTAAACTCTGCTGTGGCCGGTTAGGACACTACGGACGGTCGAACTAGAGGCCCAGGTAGGTTCACCTAGTATGAATAGTGCTCGGCGTCCTCGTCCAAAATTTGAGTTCAAACAGTATCAGCAGCCGGAGAAACTGCCATGTTTCAAATTCGCCTTGGGTACCAGGGGTATGGCGAGTCGTTTTCGAGTAAGAGACACTTTTCGGGATGAACAAAGCGTCTGATCGAAACGCCTTCTGAGACACAAATGTTGACCATGACCTAGGCTCTGTAAAACTACTCACCGGTCGCCAGTTTGAGCATTAGAACTGGAGAAATTTCGTTTTCCGTACGTAGGGAGTCATGAAAATGTGGAAATTATACCCGAAATAGTACTTTGAACTGAAAACAAAAAGGATTTATTTGTTTTTTATTCGCTCTTACAGTTTTTTTCCCAAAGCGGCCCCTTAAGGGGTTAAGCACTACTCCAAGGGCCTGCAGGTAATCTAAAAGCAAGCAGTACACCATCCACCACCGGACTGCTTCTATCCGCACAGAAAAAAATGGGGAAAAAAGTGTTGCAATATTGTGTTTTGCATGTTTGCAGAGGGGAAAGGATTTTGTTTGGGGGGGGAAAAATGGGTTTGGTTTGGCGAAAAAACATTAAATAACATATTAAAAACGTCGCCACTTGGGACGGTTTAGGAGCGCGGAGGTGGCTTGGCTGGGGTCCTGCTGTGGCCTTGGGGGGATGTTTGGGCAGTTTCTTGCTTTTCAGGGGTGCAGTGTGTTAGTGATAGGTACTTCGCTACAACAATAGCCAGTAGCCTACCGAGTCGCTGATCGGTAACATAGTCGTCTATAAGTCAGAGCACAGTAGCACGATCTATCCACGTACGTACCACAACAGGATATACTTGATATAAGATTGGTATTGCTTGGTACTCAAAATACACGTAAGAAGAACGCTCCAAGAAAATTCTCCTGGTAGTCGTTCGTCGTAGTTCGGCGCAATAGCAATAAGTAACGCTCACGAGCACGCACCGAGAACGATCACGAGTACGAACCGAGAACGATCTCGAGCAAGCACCATCTGTATCGATGCTGGGAACGCTGCTAAGTATCGATACTGGGAACGTTGATGTAGCTCGGGCAGTACAATGGCCCGGGATTAGCCGTAGGGCGTGCGTCTTGCTGAGAGCTGACTGATGGTGGCACCCCCATCCTCACTCTCTCTCTTCTCTCCTTTCTTCCTTTTTCTTAATCGGCCTGAAAGCGCCATTTCAACATCATCGATGTCTTTCTTCTGAGCGAAGCTCGCAAACGGACTTGCCTCACAGCAATCCAAGCGCTTACCTCTCGACTATCACCATAGTCGGCCACATTCCAACATCAACACAGTGTAGTCAGCCAGATTCTTACCTGCCGACCCCCTTGCATTTCCCAATTTCTAATTCTTGTTTCCTCGTCGAGTCCAGCACAAATGCTTACCTGTAAATTCTTAAATTTCCGTAAATCCCAGCCTGACATTCTTAACTGCCACATTCTTAAGTGCTGTCGCGTACTGTAATAGCGGACAAAAACAAAAATACAAAATAAGAACTGGATCACGATCCACACACGCAGTCAACCACGTATCAACCGAACCACCGACACCCACCCACCCACTCTCACGTACTTTCCGACATCCACTCACCCACACCCCCCCACCCACTCACCCAACTACGTACGTACGCACCAACCGATAGACACACACACGCACCAACCGATCCACCCACTCACAATAACAACTACAACAACAGCAGAGTGAAATCAGGATACAGCAGCACCAGTACGTGCAGCAATACAGGCTGGTTCAGGCACATCACCCAAAATGCATTCAGTAGCGAATGTCCACGCCGTTTTCCGGAGATAGACCCTGAAATTTGGCACACGTGTTTTATGCGCCCTACCCGAGACTCTAACGGATGTTTTTTTTTTTTTTTTTTCGTCAGATATTGCTTGTTTTGTAATTTTTTGGGAAATTTAGGTCTTTAGAGATCCAAAATTTTCGGCGGAAAAAAAAAAAAAAACATTCGTAAAAGGCTCGGGTAGGGCGCATAAAACACGTGTACCAAATTTCAGGGTCTATCTCCAAAAAACAGTGGACATTTGGACTTTTGTGCGGTAAAAGTGCAAAAATAGGCGTTGCCTCGTAATTACTTAGTTTCAGTATATAATCGATTTTCGGCGTTAAATGTGACTTAATATGATCATACGCAGTCAGGTCTTCGAAAAATTGCGTGAAACTTTGTACAAACATGCCTTGGACCACCCGGAAGCGGCTCGTTCAGAAAAAAAAAACTGGGGGAAAACATGTTTTCCTACGGAAACGCCTGACTATTGTTGACCACTTTGAAGGCCTGTGATTGGTCGGGCCACATTTTCGGCGGTAGCGCCAGTTCTAGGTCCCTGAAAAAAAAACTGGCGACGTCACCCTCTTCCACTGTTCATGGCGGTCAGTATGATACCAAGTATGTGGCATTGGAGTTGCTATTGCATGCGGCATTCGTGACTGACGAAATTTTGGGTGATTTGCCTGAACCAGCTCGTAGTAGTATATAAGTCCTTATATAACGCATCTACAGCAGCAATAGCAACAACAACAGCAGTCCAGAAAGTAGCAGCACGTACTCGTACATACGTACAGCGGACACAAACAAAACGCCGGCATGGATGCGCAGCCCTTGTACGTACAGCAGTGGCCTTTTTTTGTTTTGGTCGATTTTTTTACGTCTTGGCTTTTATCTTGAAATTAGTGCAAAAACCGTTAACTCGCGAAGTTATGGGCCGGTTTCGATTCTGACCGAAGTTCTGGAGATCCATATTTTAACATATGGGGGACTCTTTGAAGAAGAAAAATACTTGATTTTAAGATGGCAAAAAAATTACTTGATTTTAATATAGATATTTTATCTTGAAATTAGTGTGGATAGTGTATATAGTGTGGATATTTGACTTGATTTTGGTGTGGGTGTTAGACCCCGGGCCGCAAAGCCCTCCGAATGCGCTGGGAACCCTTACTTGCCGCTGATCCGCCCCGTTCCAGGGGACGGAGCGAGCCGTCCCCGGGAGGCCGCCTTCCCCCGATCCCCTCTGGCCGACTTCGGCACCGGGGCCCATTCTCTCGCCGGGGTCACCGAGGGCCGACGCGTGGGGCGGGCCGGGTGCGAGTGCGGTGCCGATCGGGGTCGGGTGGCGCGCGGTAGAGCCGGTCTCCCGCGGGGCATACCGAAGCCGGCATAGTCCTGAAGATCCCAAACGACAGCATCATCGCCACCATGACCGAAGCGTAATAATAATAAGGATAGTCGACGCTAAAGGTTAGTTGAAAAAATGGAGAGTGTCAAAAAAATATTTTAAGAATTGCTCCGATCAGGCCATTTTTCTTGGCGGGTCCATCCAGCATTCCTCGTGAGATAACGAGCCTTCCTTTAATACTAATCGACAAAAAAAAAACATAAATTCTAAAGAGCGGGCGCGATCTTGACACAGAAAAAAACATTTGAACCATTGTACCGGGTCGTACATTACAAGGATCCCCTTCGGGACGTTGGCTTTAAAATCTGTGGGTGTTGCAAGTTGAAAAGGAGGAGCACAGAATACAGGCGATCCCCGTCGTCTGTGTATGACCCTATGCGAGGTTTGCTGTTGGAGAACCGCTGCTGCTCCTAATGCACCACTGCTGCGCCTATTGCGCTGCTGCTGCTGCTGCTGCTGCTGCTGCTGCTGCTGCTGCTGCTGCTGCTGTTGCTGCTGCTGTCGCTATTATACTCTATTATTGGCGGATACATTCGAAATTGAGTGGTTCGGAGGTTGCTGCCCGAGATTGTGTGCGATGTGGATCGAGGGGGGCGAGTGACAAAAAGCAAAAATGCAAGTTCCCAATCAACACATAAACCTTCAATAAATGGACGCATGCACACAATTCCCGAAGCGAAACCAATTTGCACCGCTGTTTCTAAGTTCCTTCCGTTTATCATCCTCGGAGGCACACTTGTCAACAAAAGAACACACCGTGGGCGAGGGTGGTCGTTTTTTTTTTTTTCGACATCTCACAGAATTTGTTGTTCGTTAGGGGGGGAGGCACGACTCAACGAAAATGGTGGCTTTCAAAAACGACCCCTCGAGATATTCCCATACGAGAACCATCACCCTACGTTTTCACTCTTTCCACCCTCTCTCTTCCCTTTGTGGAGAAGCTGCCTAAATCAGCCTGGAATATCGTCCGAGCGGGTGTGCTATCTTGGGGCGTTTTACGGCTTTTAATAGTTGCGCTTACGCACAAGTGTCGCCTACGATAACCGAAGAGCTATCTCGGTGCTTAACGACCTGGTCGATGACGTCGAACGACTCCTGGAGCTCCTCGGCCGGCAAATCCTGCGGTTGTTTGGGTGAAGTTTCGGGTGGGGAGTAGGTACGTTTCGGATAGAAACGACGAACCCGAAGGTGTGCGTAGTCGTCGAAGGCGAGGCGGNCAGCCCTTGTACGTACAGCAGTGGCCTTTTTTTGTTTTGGTCGATTTTTTTACGTCTTGGCTTTTATCTTGAAATTAGTGCAAAAACCGTTAACTCGCGAAGTTATGGGCCGGTTTCGATTCTGACCGAAGTTCTGGAGATCCATATTTTAACATATGGGGGACTCTTTGAAGAAGAAAAATACTTGATTTTAAGATGGCAAAAAAATTACTTGATTTTAATATAGATATTTTATCTTGAAATTAGTGTGGATAGTGTATATAGTGTGGATATTTGACTTGATTTTGGTGTGGGTGTTAGACCCCGGGCCGCAAAGCCCTCCGAATGCGCTGGGAACCCTTACTTGCCGCTGATCCGCCCCGTTCCAGGGGACGGAGCGAGCCGTCCCCGGGAGGCCGCCTTCCCCCGATCCCCTCTGGCCGACTTCGGCACCGGGGCCCATTCTCTCGCCGGGGTCACCGAGGGCCGACGCGTGGGGCGGGCCGGGTGCGAGTGCGGTGCCGATCGGGGTCGGGTGGCGCGCGGTAGAGCCGGTCTCCCGCGGGGCATACCGAAGCCGGCATAGTCCTGAAGATCCCAAACGACAGCATCATCGCCACCATGACCGAAGCGTAATAATAATAAGGATAGTCGACGCTAAAGGTTAGTTGAAAAAATGGAGAGTGTCAAAAAAAAAAAATTAAGAATTGCTCCGATCAGGCCATTTTTCTTGGCGGGTCCATCCAGCATTCCTCGTGAGATAACGAGCCTTCCTTTAATACTAATCGACAAAAAAAAAACATAAATTCTAAAGAGCGGGCGCGATCTTGACACAGAAAAAAACATTTGAACCATTGTACCGGGTCGTACATTACAAGGATCCCCTTCGGGACGTTGGCTTTAAAATCTGTGGGTGTTGCAAGTTGAAAAGGAGGAGCACAGAATACAGGCGATCCCCGTCGTCTGTGTATGACCCTATGCGAGGTTTGCTGTTGGAGAACCGCTGCTGCTCCTAATGCACCACTGCTGCGCCTATTGCGCTGCTGCTGCTGCTGCTGCTGCTGCTGCTGCTGCTGCTGCTGCTGCTGCTGCTGCTGCTGGTGCTGCTGCTGCTGCTGCTGCTGCTGCTGCTGCTGCTGCTGCTGTTGCTGCTGCTGTCGCTATTATACTCTATTATTGGCGGATACATTCGAAATTGAGTGGTTCGGAGGTTGCTGCCCGAGATTGTGTGCGATGTGGATCGAGGGGGGCGAGTGACAAAAAGCAAAAATGCAAGTTCCCAATCAACACATAAACCTTCAATAAATGGACGCATGCACACAATTCCCGAAGCGAAACCAATTTGCACCGCTGTTTCTAAGTTCCTTCCGTTTATCATCCTCGGAGGCACACTTGTCAACAAAAGAACACACCGTGGGCGAGGGTGGTCGTTTTTTTTTTTTTTCGACATCTCACAGAAATTTTTGTTCGTTAGGGGGGGGGGGTTACTAAAACCAAGTGAAAACAAATGAAAATAAGGATATTTTTTTTCACAATTTTCTTATTTCATCATGTGATCACAACGGTTGCAACGGTTTTCTATTCCGACCTCTGGGGTTGTGGTGTGTCGTTTTCTCTTCTGGGCGCCCCTGCCGTGGGGCATAAAAAATAGTTTGAAGCGGGACTACTGTTGCACGCAAGGAGGGCCCAAGGTGCGAGGTGGCGACATGGCCGGCGACCAAGCTCAAGGTGCGAGGTGGCCTGCCGAACAGGCGAGGTGCGAGATGTATTACACAGAGGCAGAGAACACGCAAAAACGTGCTGTTCACGTTTGTTTGTGTGCAGGTTTCCAATGTCGCAATCGATTCTACAGTAGCTGTGTGGCGCGCCTCCCCGCGATTCCTTGTCACATTTCAAAGCTTGGAACGCCCACAGCAAGCGTCGCGGAGCCCGGCCGGGAGCCATACTCGCGTGGTGGTGTAGAGTCGGGCGCCTGCGTGCCTCGAGACTGAGAGCGCTAGAGCAGACCCCCGCCCGGTGGACAAATTGTGGCCGATGTGCAAAACAAAAAAAATGGCACGTACTGAATACGTAGACGTATCTCTATTTTTGTTTTTCCATCCGATGTTATGTGTTCGCCCTTCTCTCTGCCTCCTACTGTAGCCGTTTCACGTATTCGGGATCCTAGCGCTGGTTATTTCCCCCATCCTCACTCTTAGTACGGTTCGTAGCAGGCATTTGTTTCTAGGGGACACTTCAGCTTTTTTGTCGTTCGTCGATTCTCGTCGGCTTGAACTTGCTCTCGTTACCCGTAGTCACTCTCAGCAGTATGGTCCAAATTCAGCTCACGCTGAAAACCCACGCAGCAAAATATACGCGCATTTAGTTTTACTAGTGGTACCCCGAACCATGCCAGGGCGGGGCCGGTATAATAGCGGACAGAAACAAAATACAAAATAAGAACTGGGTCACGATCCACACACACGCAGTCAACGACGTATCAACCGACCCACCGACACCCACCCACCCACTCTCGCGTACTTACCGACATCCACTCACTCACACCCACCCACCCAATCACCGAACCACCCACCCAACCACGTACATACGCAACAACCGATCGACACACACGCACCAACCCATCCACCCACCCACAATCTACAACAACAACAGCAGAGTAAAATCAGTATACAGAATGTGGTCGTCCGGGGACACCCGGGCTATATCCCCGGGTTTCCTAGGTGGGTATGGATCTTAGGGTATAACGGATCTTGCTACTTGCTGCTGTAGATCATCGCCCACAGTAGCCAGTATTTTCTTCTTGTTACTTTTTCACTCTCCCTCGGGCACTCTCTCACTGGGCTCTGCCCAGATTTGGGTGTTCTTTCTCCAGGGAATAATACAGTTCATATATTTTAACTCGTGTCAGCGAGGGTGGTGATCTCATTCAGGTGGTACAGCAGTGCTAGCCCTGAGTTGAGCGTGGTCCATCCGGTTACCTCCCATAATTCTGCAGAATTCGAGACGGGGAATCGTTGGCACTCGGGGATTTTCGAGTACGAGTGGGGAGTTGGGTATCGTATCCTCGTCAGGTATCGGCCGTGTGGATATTGGGACATCTCGGGTGGTATTGGGTCTTCTTTGGGTATCTTCTTCTGGTCTTCTTCGGATATCTTCTTCAGGTCTCATGCATCTATGTCAACGAATGAATACTTTTATCCTGGGAGTCGAGAATACCAGCAAAGTTTCTGTGTGAAGAATGACACGTATTCACGTCCATCGAGGGGGGCTGAAGTCACTCAGAATCGTGGTGAATGCCCAGGTCGAACAACTCAGCGTCAGGCCAGCCGAGGAGTGCAAGGGGTTGGAGGCGTGCATTTTTCGTCTCGACGTTTTATCAACCCTCAATCTGTACACAATGAATTTCCCGGATCGGCGAGTCCACCGGTTGAACGTTTCGAACATCAGGATTTTCGTCGACATTCACGTCATCGTCCTTCGGCTGACACCGCCAATAGCTTTCGTGGGTCGGTTTCTTCTCATGGTCCGGATGGTACATTAGTTGGTGGTACTTCATGTAGTGGTGCTATGTTGCATCCTGCCAATAGTGATGCGGGACTGTGCACGGCTGTTACTACAAATGTCAACGCGGTGAATGATCAACCTGTTTCTATAATGGAGCAGTGACGGGATTCAACAGCGACGGGCACTGCTGCTACTTCTGTTGCGGATATGTCTACTATTGTTGGTGAAACGTCTTTGTCTCGAAATATGCGTAACCATCAGTGTCAATCTTGTGAGACTGCTTTTACCCGGGGTTCAATTCATGCCGTTCGTCGTATTCCAGATCGATCTGTTGTCGTTCCTTCTGCTGCATTCGTATCTTCTTCTGAGGAGTCCGCAACGACGGATGATGTGGGTATATGTGAAGGTTCTGATATTTTTGTGGGTATACCTGTCATCGTTCCTTCTGCTGAACTAGTGTCTGTTCCCGAGGAGACGGCAACGGAGGATGTGGATGCATGTGAGAAGTCTGAGATTATTGTGGACATACCTGTCGTCGTTTCGTCTGCTGATCTGGTGTCTGTTTCTGAGGAGACCTCAATTGATGTGAATGTATGCGAGAAATCGGAGATGATTGGTATGGGTATGTCTGTTGTTGCGGATTTCGATTCGTTACAGACGAACCCTCGAAAGGATGCTGTTCCTTCGAAATCATTGACATATACTGAACCGGGAGTTGGTATGCGATCGCCCGAGGTCGGGCTCGAAGACCATGTTATTCAAGTTCGCGTTGGATCAGCGAGCGGTGCAAACGAAAGAAGTCTTAAGGGCAAAGCGCATGGCGACACTGGGTATGGTGGGGTAAAGGAAGGAGTGTTTGTCGATGATGCGAACGGTTCGTGTGCTGGGAGAGAGGTTGTTGGTGAATCAACTTCAAATTTGCCTGTGGCCGTGTTCGCTTGTCTGAAGTCTGAATGTGTACCTCCTAGCTCGGGCCCTCTACTAGCTGCACCTGACTGATGGATTTAGGCCACATCAGGAAGAAGCTGGTGGGTCACTTCTGTTCTGTAAGTTGCTATAAGAATGTGTGTGTTTGTTTGTGAAGTGGCATTTCCTGAAGGGTCTAACTGCAATTAATTGTGTACTAAACTATGGTGATTGTGAGAGATGGGAGGACGTCGTTGAATATTGGTATGTAGGTTGTCAAGTAAAGTTAGAAAGTTTTGTCATCTAAATTTTGCTGTGACATTTGTCTGATTTCAACAAAGCGAATTTTGGTTCCGTAGTGTTTTATCGCGGATGGATGTATGTCACCGGTAGGAACTGGTCGACACGGATGATGATGTTGATCGTGGTTTCTTCCGCCTCCCTTCAAGTTGTGTTTTGTTTCCGTGGATGGCAGCCGGCTGTCCCTGTCTTCTTTTTTTGTCGTTTTTCCCCCAAATCCCTTTGGGCCTGTGGGTTCACTCTGGGGGGGGGCTGTGGTCGTCCGGGGACACCCGGGCTATATCCCCGGGTTTCCTAGGTGGGTATGGATCTTAGGGTATAACGGGTCTTGCTACTTGCTGCTGTAGATCATCGCCCACAGTAGCCAGTATTTGCTTCTTGTTACTTTTTCACTCTCTCTCTCGGGCACTCTCTCACTGGGCTCTGCCCAGATTTTGGTGTTCTTTCTTCAGGGAATAATACAGCTCATACGTTTTAAATCGTGTCAGCGAGGGTGGTCATCTCATTCAGGTGGTAAAGCAGTGCTAGCCCTGAGTTGAGCGTGGTCCATCTGGTTACCTCCCATAAGCAGCACCATTACGTACAACAATAAATAGTAGTAATCCTTAGATAACCCATATATAGCAGCAATAATCAGCAACAGCAGTCCAGAAAGTAACAGCACGTACTCGTACGTATGTATGATACATGCGTACAGCGGACACAAACAAAACACCAAACAAAACGCCGGCATGGATGCGCAGCCCTTGTACGTACAGCAGTGGGCTTTTTATTTTTATTTTTTTTCGTCGATTTTTTTACGTCTGGTTTTTTATCTTGAAATTAGTGTGAAAGCCGCTAACTCGCGAAGTTATGGGCCGCTTTCGATTCTGACCAAAGTTCTGGAGATCCATATTTTCACATCTGGGGGACTCTTGAAAAAATATTACTTGATTTTAGGATGGAGACTTGATTTTAGTATGGAGATTTTGTATCTTGCAATTAGTGTGGATAGTGTGGAGGGTGTTAGACCTCGGGCCGCAAAGCCCTCCGAATGCGCTGGGAACTCTCACTTGCCGCTGATACTGATACTGCTGTAGCTCTTATCCGTATGTAGAACTAGGTATAAACTCGGTTGGGCTGATCGTTGTTACTTGTCAGGTTAATTGCCCGGTGGCTACTGCTTCTTATTTCTGTCGACTTCAAGAGTTTATTTCGTGTTCTTTGTGCTCGCCGGGTGGCTACGTATACGAGTAGCTGCTATTAATAGTACGAGGAACGAACGCCTGCTGCTGTGTTCTCCCTTCTCAGCTTGCGACAACCCTGCTATTAAGTCAACCACAATCCCGAAGTCACAAAACAAAAATCCAACGGGTTTCCCTTCCTGTTGTCTTGGAATAGTGACTCACTCTTTGATCAAGTCAAGTATGACTCTTGCGGACTCGGATTGGGATTCCTCGCCGAACGAACCGAGTAGAACCACGAGACTATTCATGGAGCGGGAAGTGGCATATGTATGAAGACACCACCGCGAGTGCGTGGCTGTGTCTTGCTCGAGGTCGGGTGTTTCGCCGGCGGGAAAAAAAAGAAAAAAAAAAAACGCTGTCAAAAGTCAAAAACCTGAAATCGAAAAAGTGAAATCAAGAAACAGCTTTCTAATATCGTACCCCCTTTCAAAAAACCACTTGAAAAAAACGCGGTAAAAAAAAAACGTATTTTGTTTCTGAGCCGAACCGGGTAAGGCACACTTTTGTTTTTTTTTCGTGGAAGTAGACGGAATTTTCCATGGGAGCTTCCACCGCTTCCACGGAAGCTTCCATCACTTCCATGGAAGCTTCGATGGCAGCGGTGGAAGCTTCCGTGGAAGCGGTGGAAGCTTCCGTGGAAGCGGTGGAAGCTTCCGTGGAAGCGGTGGAAGCTTCCGTGGAAGCGGTGGAAGCTTCCGTGGAAGCGATGGAAGCTTCCACGGAAGTGATGGAAGCTTCCACGGAAGAACGGAAGGTTCCGTGGAAATTTCCGCCGTGGAAACTTCCGTGGAAGTTTACAGTGGAATTTTCCACGGATGTATGGGTGGAAGCTTCCACGGAAGCTTCCATGGACTCTATTCGCTTCCACGAACGCCCACACGCTTTGAAGGACGTTCACCAACTTCCAGCGGTGCATGAGAGCTTCCGTCAACTTCCGTGTAAGCTTTCATGGAAGCGAACCCACATGGAAGCTCTTCATCGAAGCTCGCGGAAGCTTCCGGGGAAGCCCACAACGCTTCCGACCCTGTCGTGGACAGAGCGAGGCTGGGAGTTGACCTTGTGCTTTGCACCTGGACAGGTCTAGGGTGGCTCCATTCGGCTTCGCCTCACTCCGCGTTTTTTATTAAGAAGGCTCTTATGGGGAAAAATCCTGGCGGGGCCTGTTTGTGTGGGATCAGGGGTGTGATGGGATCACACTTTCTTTGGTAGACGAGTGGTGGTAAGCTTCTACGGAAGCTTCCGCGGAGGCTTCCACGGAATCGTCTACGGAAGTCCCGGGAAGCTTCTGCGAAAGCTTCCACGGAAGCTTCCATGACAACAGCGTCGACAGCTACCACCGAAGCACGTACGGCCTGCGTGGAAGCTTCCACCGTCCTCGTGGAAGCTTCCACGGAAACTTCCATGGACTTCCGCGGAAGCTTCCGTGAAAGCTTCCGTCGCTTCCATGAAAGCTTCCACCGCTTCCGTGGAAGCTTCCGTGGAAGCGGTGGAAGCTTCCGTGAAAGCGGTAGAAGCTTCCATGGAAGCTTCCGCGGAAGTCCATGGAAAAAAACAATAGTGGACTAGAGCGGCCGAACCAGAGACTAAACCCTAAAATGATTTAGAGTATATGCTCGAAGGATGGTGCGTAGGGGTATAGGCAAGGTGTGGTCTACATATATATACGTATATCGGTACAATATAACACCTCATGAAGTGGTGTAATCATTTTACGTATGAAAATGATAGACTTCCAGAACGAGACGCACCATGGTTGTCTACTGCTGCATATGAATTAATCTGACAATATACTTAAACCATCAAATAAGGAAACAAGCAAAACCCTTCAAAGCCGAGCATACCAGAACAATAAACGTCAGAGACTACGCGAGACAGCGGGGAAAAAAAACAAAACAAGAACGGCAGACATCGTTTGCTGTTCTGTCTCGTCCCCCCGCCGAGGCGTGTGTGGAGGGGTGTGTATAGTGGGGCGTCAGGGATTCAGAATTTGGTGTGAACCCTTCGCTTTCCTCACCGTATAGCTCTTGCAGATAGTCGCACGTACGCAGCAGTGCTTCTGCTCCCCAGGTATAAAAGACGCCGGTTCCACTCTTAGGCTCGCCACGCTCTTGCACTGTAAATGTTTGGGCCAGTTTTCCGGCGCTCCCAGTTTTCTCCAACTTCCTGAAGAATGTCTCGCACGGCGGACATACTTCTGCCGACGTTTCCACCTCCGTAACTTGCAGGAGGTGACTCGACGAAGCGCCCCCTTTCACCGCAAGCAAAGCGATCCACAACATCAACAAAATGGTCCGCTGACCACGCAGGAACGATACCATCATCAGGTCTGCGTTTCGAACGTCTTGGTTCTCTTGTGAAAATGTTCTGGAGGATCACGTCGGAAACAAACGCAACAACAAGAACAACAACAGCATTCAGGCATTTGAGACGTATGTGCATATGATCGACCGATTGACACAAATGCCGAGATTGCAACGCGTAGGACCCCTTAACAGCTTCCCCGAAGGGTCCACGGCGTCATGTGCCCTGCGTGAACATAGGTACCATTAATGAGCTGACGTACAAAGTACGAGACAGGAGAAAGCAAACACCAAAGTTTGGATAACTGTTGTACCATATTCGCTGCTATCGAGCGCGTCCGCTTGTTGCACGTGCTGCGTATACCTTGGTCGGGGAAGAGAGTTATAGGTAAACTTTCACGGCCCCCAGCCAGACACACGCAGATGGACCAGACTTTTGAGACAAAAACTCCCCCAATACGCCGACCAGGCAGGAGTAAGCCGCACGAAAATGTCAGCGGCAGCACTCACACGTACATGTGAGCCGTATCGTGTTTGGCGCAGGCCGTTTCGTTACGATCCCGAATCGCACCACCCCACACCACTGAACTGCTCCGTAAAGCAACGCATACAGTACAGGCTTTCACGCCCGGGGACAAGTCACTCAGAACGGTAGCGCCTCGTCACATAATACAAACTCCCAAATCCCGGCGTTCCATCGAGCACGTTCAATATCGAGCATCGTAGTTCCACAGACAGGTCATACAGACTAGTTTTCCTATGATTTTAACTTGAATGCTCAGGTCATCTTTCGTGTGGTTTGAACCGCGAAACTACAGTAAGGAAAAAATGGGCCGTGAGGGCGCGAAACCCGAGCCTTTGTTGGTTTTCGAAGGGGTATATAAGCCTCTAAGTATCAATGATCTACACTACTTGAACAGTCCATGCTTCAACCCATTGTTAGCAAATAGTAACTTGAAAAGACGCTCACAATGGTGCGACTCGTGGCATAGATAGGTTGTGGATAGTTCGTGGATGAATCGTGGACAACGCAACGGTTTGCCTAGGTTGTGCCTCATGGTTCAAGCCACAGAGGAATCCATGGCCGATGCCATGCTTTCATAGTGAGACACAACACGGCACGCCCCATGGCGAGGGATAGGGTTGAAGGATACACGATGGCTTTTACGTGGAACGCCTCGCACGATATGGTTAACTTCCGTGGGTGACACCATTGTATAGGCAGCGGAGTAAGTACGCGTTGGGCTTTTCAATGTCGTCGGCCGGTCCATGGTATACCCAATGGAACCTCGTGGTATTAACTAGAACTCCATGGCGTTTCCAGTGGGCTCTCCCCTCCAATGTCTTACGAATTGTCCACGACAGGAATCACGGGGCAAGCATGGACATACCATCGAGTGTGGGCATGGAACAGTGCCCGCTGCCGTCTACGGGGTGTTCCTTGGTGTCAAAATGAACACACTACAGTAATTACATGGCATAACCCAGAGGCGGCTTGGTTTCACGGAATGGTTCATGGTACACGTTCCATGGGACCAACCGTTGCAATTGCCATTGCACTCTCCGTGGAACGCGCTATGGGCGACCCTAGATTGTATCATGAAGGTACGTAGTGGGTTTGTGCATTGACGTTGACCAATAATGGACGAAATAAGGCCAACCTGGCAAGGGATGCTCTAAGGCTTTACCGTGATCTTGATTTCCCCCGACCTTCCCTTACGTACATATATCTACATGAAATATGTATAATACCATACCAGTACTTATCATTAAATACTTGAGACTATGTCCAGAGATTGGTTTAGTTTGACACAAGAGAAACACGCACATAGACCCTGTGCAAGGTTGGGCGCTATCGGACCCTGTGCGAGGTTGGGGATTGGATCCTATATCCTTATTTTTTAGCTACTACGGTTGGTATGTACCTTGTTGTTGTTGTCTTCACATTACAAGCCATGCCGGTCTCTCTATTCAGTACCTCCATCTGTCCGTACTAATCCAACACTTGACGCGGTCGATTCCCGTGGTCACATGCTAACTTACCCAAAAAAGGTATACTGAAATAAAAGTGGAACCCGAAGGGTCCGCAAAGCGGTCAAAGTCAGTCGAAAACAGATAGTCTGGAGCCCTCCGCTCCCCTCTACACGCTATGTGAAGGTAAAAATAAAGATGTACCTACTACAGAATGTTTATGTAACTCGTAGGATTTTAAGACATTACTTAATCTTGACAAAAGAAGGACACGATATACAAGAGGTGGAATGGGCACCCTACGTATTCATTCCTCGTTGAGGATATAGGCCAGTGACTCCCTTGGATGCTGCCAGGGTAATTTAGGGACAACAGAGTGGTAACCCTACATATAATTGTTCATATATAAACGATAATAAAGGTAGGTTGTTCGTGGTATGGGGGGGTACAATTAATTAATTTAGCGAAAAGAGGGGAAACAATATTTCCACACTGACATCGTCGGGAATCTCCATTGGGGAAATGGGCTATACTATGGGTCAAGCAAATGCCACGAGATGAACCAGGGTACATACACCCAACGAACCGATGGGCCGCACCATGTGTCTCCTCCATACCACATTGATTCCATCGGTTGCACCATTCCACACGCCATGGTTAGCCATGGATTGGTCCATGGTGGGGTGGCCTGGCCTGTCTAACTATGGAAGAGAATCGCATGTACCAAGGTATAACAGCAACTTAAATGGCGGCGTTGCGAAAAATTCCTCGAGATACTTCCGTACGTACATCGCTCAGCGGTGGCACCCCCCTCGCTGTCCAGAAACCCAGTTTAGAAGATTGTCCTGAGAGTTGAGCTGTCTAGCGTGTTAAACGCTACAACAGTGGTGATTTGCTTCTTCTACTGCTATGGATGCCCTCGCTCGTGCGCTGCATCTTACTGCTGCTCGTGCTACGAGTATTGGAAGCAGATTGTTTGGCTTGCCTTACTACCATACTGGCATTGGCCTTTCCGTCTTCCTTCCCTACCTGTTCGCATGACCTCGTTTCTATCAATTAGCACAGGGCAAACGCCATCTTTGCGGTTTGACCGATCCTGTACGGGACACATGCTACGATAGAGGGGCACGATGCTTTTTTTCTGAGCTTCTCACTTAAGGAGCGTCATACCTCACCGAAAAAACGATTTTGGAGGAAACTAAAAGTGCTGCCGGATGAGAAATATCCTGACCGAAGTATACTCTGAAACATTATTCGTCACAAAAATGAAAAAAATTCCGACGAATTAGGGTTAAGGAGCCCGATCGTTTAGAAAGCGATTCAGCCAAAAAAAGGTATACCTTATACCTCTATCGTAGCAAGCGTGACGGGCCACCCTGACGATAGGCCGTGACTAGATCAAGCACTGCTAACGTTGAGCATTTCGAGTGACCGAAGTATTGTCGGGTTTCGTTGGGACTGCCTGCGACTGTGGCTTGCATTATAGTATATTTGAGAGACGCACAAGGGCTGCGGCTTCTACAAAAAAGCGAGGTATTTCGTGATTTACTTCGACTACTAGAGAGTCAAGCAGGCGTCCCAGCGACACCGCCCGTCTTTCGATGCCGCCCCTTGTGTTACAGGGAATCTGGTCGTGGAACCGTAGTTTAAGGACTCCAGGCAGGTCTTGCAGTGAGGCTGCCAAAATATTTAGATTTCGTAACTTGTGTTACAGCGATACAGGCAGCAGCATTCGACCGGTCATCCTGACGATGAAGCGCCGGCACGTAAAATCCTGCTATTTGTTGTACAAGTGCAGTTTTAAGCACCAACAAATTATCGCCCATTTTGGATGTTTCGACAAGCCTTCGGTCTACCCCTAAGTTAGACGGACTAGGCCCGAGAAGAGGAACAGACATTGTTGTTTCATGTTCACGTTTACTTGTTCGGAGTGAACGTGCGAATTTGAGACTGTCGGGCGAATCGTGTAAGACGTGCCGGCTACGTTTTAAACCGATGATGGTCCTGTTGTCTAATACAGTAGGTTAATGCTGGTGTTACTCGATGCTAGTGCAGTAGGTCGCAATACTAATTGTGTTGATTACTAGCTCACAGTTGCAGATGTGTGCTGTACGTATACATAGTTGTCGTGTCCAGCCAGGCGAAGCCACTGGCCCCCACATCGAAAGTTTGGTCTTAAGCAACCCATCAATCGAATCTTGCCTCTATGAGAAACATGTAGAGTATTAGCAGGTAATACTTTTATCCGTGGAACAAGTACGTACGTGTACGTATGATGTTGCTATGATTCACTGGCATGCGGCTAATCAGATATGCCAACTATTAGACGTGTCCAACTCCTGACAGAGTATAGCAGGATGTCATGTCCAGCCCCGCAGAGCTATTGGCTCCCACGTAAGATCTGTACAGTAAGTATTATACACGGACACTTTTGACAAAGAGCGACAAAGGATGCGCTGAAAATTGATACAGCTGTCGACGATATTGCAACGGACAGTGACGATTGATTTCCTCCTATTTTCTCTGTCGATACTCCCCGTGCCACTCTCTGTCTTCCTGGTATTATTTAGTTCGTGCAACAGTAATTATCTGTTATTCTTCGGCATGCCGTGTCTTCTTGCAATATGTTGAGGTTTCTCGCGATCCACCCCCCCCCCCCCCCCGTCCCCCCCTCCGGAACAAAAGTGGATGGCAACGAAAGAGAAACAAACGTGAAGGTTTCAAAAACAAAATCCCGTACACCCGAGTTTGCCTTCTGTGTGTCTGACTTTCAACTGCTGTTTGTCGTGTGTTTTTGTTAGTTGAAGGCATTTCACAGCTCCACCCGAATCCCACTGTATTAATACCGAGGTCCAGGGAGTCCACCTCGGCGACCCACCCACTCCACACCACACGAGCAACACGCGTATCTGCCTGCACACCGCCGAGACACGTATACATACATGCGACATAAGGCCGCACGAGGCTCATGCGTCGTGGACTAGACAAACCCGACCTCGAGTTCGGATGTAGCAGACGTACTGCCGTCTGTGGTCATGGTGCTACAATAGTTCGTATTCGTGTGCCGTCTGTATGCATCTGGCGGGAAAAGGCCGGTTACGCAGTGTTGTGGGCAAAGGCGGGTGTATATGTGGGTTTTATCCGGCTATAATTGGTAAATAAACTTGACCAAGTTTCGGCCGATGGTAAGGCCCGTGGGTTGCGTTTTTTTTTCTAAACACCAGTGTACATTTTGTACCTGGTATCTGTCTTCGGTCCCAAACGGACCAGGACTTTTCGGGTTTGGCCGCTGCCCTCTGCTTTATTGGTGGGCTGCTGCTTTTCCATTCTGCATCCCGTCACCAAGCGTTGGCGCCAACGGAGGGACGCCCCGAGCAAGTGAGGGAAGGTCGGACAGCGCGTTTCGCGCGTTGGCCCTCGTCATCTCAGAAGGATGCCGAGGCTTTTAAAACTCAGCTACTTCGGACCATGTCTTTGACTCCTTCCGTTCCTTGCAACACACAGGGGAAATGCACTAAGGGTGTGCATGGAACGTCTTGCCTTCATCGAGCCCACAAACTTGTAGATTAACACCTCTCCACTAACAAGTACAACAGTCGAACCGTCTCCTTTGTGTCCGTTGGACGGAACCAGGTCAGGTGCCGGTTCAATCAAGAAGTAGCTATGTCGGGGTACGAGACCATCGACCTTCTGGGTGACGTGCTGTCGCGTGCACAGGTGGATGCCTAGCTGGCCGCGCGTATCTCTCTTACGAGAGACGCAGCCTCGTTGGGTTATTTCGTTGTGTACGGGTCGCGACCTTTTTTTACGTTGGGGTCGCAGGTCCAAAAGTCCCCAGCGTCTAACTTAACCGCCGGGCATTTGTTGCACGTGGTTGCGACGGAAAATAATCAGGGACTGTCTACCTCGGGCACGAGCCCGTTTAACGGCCACCCTGCGAACCCGTTTGAGGCAGCAGAGCTGCCAGGTCCTACACAATGATGTATTCCTCTAGCTTCGGAGGCTGCCTCAACAGGAACTTAGTTGGATGAGATCATAACGATTTTGGTCGCACATACTACAGCTCCTAAAGCCAAAGGATCTGATGTTCAACGGTTACTTCGGCAAAACGATTCTGGCCTCTGGCGAGGCTATGGTGGCGTCAGGTGATTTTTCGCGGTCAGAGCGGTTATGGCGTGCCCATTTGACGCCCACCCTGCAAAGACCTGTGCGGGCGGCAGAGCTGTCGAGCCACTCACGATGCACTGACGGCTGCGTGAGAGGCTCCCTCTGCAAGTTTCTAGCCGCGACGGCGGGGGAGGAGACATTGAACACTGACGGCTGAAATACAGTGTCGGCAGTCAAGTACTACACCTGGGCCATAACTAATGGGGACGTGCACGGTAGGAAGAGGGAAAACTCTGCCAACGCTATCATTACGACGTCAGGCGTTCGGCATCATCAGGCCATAAGGTTGGCGCGAGGCAGTACAGAAGGCCGGCCGGGATTTCGAGTGGTCGAGGACGGTGCAAAGTGTTTCTGCGGAAAAGGCATGACGCAGAGATGCAGCAAAGCGACACGCGACGGCTGCGGATACACCTGCGACACGGACCGTTGACATAAATGCGCCCAGGGAGGGGCCCGGGCGGGGCGTGACGGGAGGGGGGGGGGGGGGGAAAAACCCTGCCGACCGGGGATGGGGACATCATCGACATGATGGGGTTTTGTTCGTACAGAAGTAGCTAGCGTAGGGACTCCCGCACTCGTATTCTGTGTGCCTGCCTTGCCTGTTTTGTTTCGGCTTCCCTTTCTTTCTCCTTTTCCTTTTTTTACTTGTTGCTTTTGCCGTCTTCTTATTTTATTTCTTAAAAAAAAAAAAAAAAAAACTCTTATTCCTACATCGTACGAAGCCGTTTCGCTTATTTTTGGGGGGTTTTTACCTTGAGTTAACATGTATGTGTATACGTAGGCATCTACTGTTACAATAGCTCTCCCTGTTAATATACTCTTTGTTTTGCTTCGGGTCCTAGTTTTTCGTTTTTGTTTTGCTTGAAGTAGTTAGTTACAGCTAGAAGCTCTCCCTGTTAATATACTCTCTTTTTTGCTTCGGGTCCTAGTTTTTCGTTTTTGTTTTGATTGGCGGGTCGCCACCCCCCGCGTGTACCCACCTGCGAGTGTGCACATATATATGTGCATTCGTTTGCGTTCTTTACACTTACTTACATTCGCTCTTATCGTCATGCTTCCCTGCCTTTCTAGCTTTTGTTCTTCCGTCTTTTTGTCTGTTTTTTTTTCGTTTTTCGATTGGCAATTTTCCTCATTTCCTCTTTCTTCGTTTGTTTTTGTTTTTTTGCTTTTTTTGCTTTTTTCGCCTTTTTCGTTTTTCGATTTGCGATTTTCCTCCTTTCCTCTTTCTTCATTTGTTGTTGTTTTTTTGCTTTTTGCTTTCGTTGCTGTTTTAGCTTTCTCGTTTTTCTCTTTTTCTATATTTTTTGTTTTCGTTTTTCATTTAATTTGGAGTTATGATATACGTTCGCTTGGTTGGGGTGTAGGATGTGCCACACGGCAATTTTTACTAAAACATTATTTTGTGTTTTTGTTTCCCTGAGATACTCGTCAACTAAACCAGATGTTTTAGGGACTGCCCTGTGACCGCGGACTATCACTTTTTTCGTGTAAAACAAGAACAAACACTACTATTAATACTACTACTGCTGCTGTCCGCCATTAGGGGAAATGTCGGTATGTCACGTTACGTTCCTCCGACCAGCCTCAGGTAGGTTCAAACTGCCGCTAACATCCTCCAACCAAACTGACGCGCCAGCGGGCCAGTCGTAGCTGCTTAAATAACAACATGGCGGTTTTATATGAGGTCCTGCTCGCGTGAACGAGATCAATGCAATCTTGGCGCTGTGCTCCTCCGGGCGTCCTCCAGTTGCCCGGTACACCTAAATTGCTACGTACGCGTCTCGCATTCTTGGTTTCCAGCTTTACTAAGTCGGCGGTTTACCCAGTATTATTGGGTTTTACCCTGCCTTTTTGATGAAAACTACTCGTTTTCTGATGGTCAGTCAGTGCTTCCGGCTCTTTTCCCGTCTCATCTCACGATAAAACAATATCGCGCGTTAGTGGTTTAACCGATCCCACCCCCTTTCGTCGACAATCGCTTCCCACCCGCCGCTTGCAGCTGGACCCAGCTCGCAAAACCTCCGAAACCTGCGCCCGCACCATCTTTGTCTAAGCGGCACCTACACAGGTATATATATATCTATCCTTATTATTATTACGTTTCGGTGGTGGTGATGATGGTGTCGTTTGGGATCTTCAGGACTATGCCAGTTTCGGTATGCCCCGCGGGAGACCGGCTCTACCGCGCGCCACCCGACCCCGATCGGCACCGCACTCGCACCCAGCCCGCCCCACGCCTCTCGGCCCTCGGTGACCCTGGCGAGAGAACGGGCCCTGGAGCCGAACTCGGCCAGAGGGGATCGGGAGAAGGCGGCCTCCCGGGGACGGCTCACTCCGTCCCCTGGAACGGGGCGGATCCGGGGAGGGGAGGGGTTCCCAGCGTATTCGGAGGTCTTTGCGGCCCGGGGTCAACACCCACACTAAGAGCAAGTCAAATATTCACACTATCCACACTAATTGCAATATAAAAAATATCAATACTAAAATCAAGTCTCCATACTAAAATCAAGTATATTTTTCTGGCCATACTAAAATCAAGCAATTGTTTTTCAAAGAGTCCCACAGATGTGAAAAATTCGATCTCCAGAACTTCGGTCAGAATCGATCTCGGCCCATAGCTTCGCGGCTTAGCGGCTTTTACACTAATTTCAAGATAAAAGGCCCAGACGTGAAAAAATCGACCGAAAAAAAAGGTCACTTCTGTACGTACAAGGGCTGCGCATCCATGCCGGCGTTTTGTTTGTGTCCGCTGTACGTACGTGCAAGATAAAAACAAAACTCCATACTAAAATCAAGTAACTTGTTTTCAAAGAGTCACCCAGATGTGAAAATATAAATCTCCAGAACTTCGGTCAGAATCGAAATCGGCCCATAACTTCGCGACTTAGCGGCTTTTACACTTATTTCAAGATAAAAAGCCAAGACGTAAAACAATCGACCAAAAAAAAAAAAAAGAAGCCATTTCTGTACGTGCAAGGGCTGCGCATCCATGCGGGCGTTTTGTTTGTGTCCGCTGTACGTAGGTACATGTACGTACGTACGAGTACGTGCTGCTCCTTTCTGGACTGCTGTTGTTGCTATTGCTGCTGTATCATACCGGCCCCGCCCTGGCATGGCTCGGGGTACCACTAGTATTATCAAATGCTGTTAGTCGGTTTGTCTGTAATCATGGTCTCGCGATCCAGAGCGCTTCAGCCCCGCCTTGCCCCATGGGTAGGGAGGGTGGGTGCCGCAACCAGTGGAATACAGGGTCTCATGCCCGGCCGAGTGCTGGCCGTCGCGCGCTGAGAATCGCCACAATCCCAGAAACAGTGACAACGGACGGCAATGTAACGGCCAATTGAACTCTACATTTATTCACGGCTGGTCCTTAAATTTTCGTTCAGAATGGTACAGCACACCACAATGTGAGTACTGCTGTCATGGTCGCGTGAGTCTCACGATCGAGAGCGTTTCAGTCCCGCCCCGCTGCATCGGGAGAGAGAGTGCAAGATACAATAAGCGGGACACTGCGTCACACGTCGCACCGAGTCCTGGCCGTCGCGTGCTGAGCGTTGCCGACAGCTCTTCAGGCAATTGCAATGGTGGGATCAAGATGAGGCGGGATAACGCTTGCCGTCAGCCATCAAGCCAGCTTGCTTGGGCTGCCGACAATGGCGAGCCGTTCCTCGAGTCACTTCACAACTTGGCGATCGTGCTGGTGCTGCGAGCTGGGTGCTGTGCTTTTTCTCTTTCATACAACAAAGTATATACTCGTACAAAGTACGAAGTACACAGTGCTCGTAATATTAATACTCGTAGTGTTGTTGTACTACCACATATAACTCACGAAAAATGCACAACTCACCCCTTTCCTTGCGCGAGCGTAGGGGGCGGCGTCAGTCGCCCGCGAAGCGGAGCCCTTGTACATACTACTACGTACGGGAAACGCAAAGCTTGCGCCACGGACGGAGCCGTAGACGTACCGCTAGTATATATAAATATAGTATGCACGTAAATACATATGATATGTATATACTACTCGTATCTGTGGCCAATTGTTGTTGTTGTTGTCTTCACATTAAACTCGTTTCAGTTGTTAGTCCCTATACGTACGAGTAGTTCACGGTAGACTATTAAATAGTGGTCAGCTTCAAAGGCTACTGGCATTGGCACCCAAGTTCGAATCCCACCGTGGTGAGATTTTTACTTTATTTGAAAAGATAAAAAGGAACCAATTAATTGCTGAGAGCGCCTTCGTGGCGTGGGTAGGCGGAATCCGACGCAAGTCGACGACGGAAGAGAGTGCTGAAATCTTCCTCGCGATAAGAATGCAAGGCAAGTACCGTAGTGGAGAAGGGGGAGAAGAGCCTACTTAGTGACCCCGGATCTGAGTTACGGCTAAAGAGGGAGAGAGAAGAAAAGGGCGAAGATAATAAATGGGATGGACTTGGATGGACAGAAAAAAAGAAAAATATATATATAATCTAGCAAGATCACAGCCCGTGGTCACAAAAGTGCTAGAGCCATCAGAGAATCCTAAAGAACACGCACACTTAGCAGGGAAAGGGTACACAAGCCCGAAGAGGTACACCTAAAATCCCTACAGCGTGTTATGCGTGTCCAAAACTGAACTACACGCCCGCAATCTCCATTTGACTACGTAAAAAATCGTAAGACACAGTATGTGGGACCATCGATACGAGCCCTGAGTGTATTCGTCGACAGGCGCTTTGCAGTGTTAGAGTGCACTCTGAATGGTAGACAGATTGTGGCTTTATTGAAGTGAAGGCTGCCGGGTGCTGATTACTGGAAGTACGAACAACAGCCACTGCAAGCCGCCTCACCGTCTCTGATGGTACACGAGGAGCGTGTCGACGGTGTGCTCCACGCTGGAGGAATGGCTGCAGTCGAGTTTGTGAAGAAGAACGTGTGATATACTCGTACAGCCGAGCTGCTTTGACTGCCGAGTTTGTTGCTGTTGATTGCCATCGCCAACATTTATCAAATAGTGTTGCGTCTCAACTCTGAAAAAGGAGTTGCTCCGAGATTTGATTTTTGGGTCAAAAGCTGATCGAGATCTCGATCGAGATTGCTCTAATCAAAAATCAAGTCTCGGTTGAGATGATTTCTATCAACGAGATTTTAGTTTTATTCGGGGAGTTTAACCAGCTATTCGAGGCCTTTTCTTGACGGAGCTATCCGAGGCCTTTTCTTGACGGAGCCTGCTATATACCTGGTACCACACACCACATACGTTCAACACTACGGGGGACCAACCACGCTGCCAATGAGTGACCCGACGAGGAGGATGGGGGGGGGGGCAGATGAAATGTCTCCCATGCATCTGTTGAAGAAAGGGAAATAAGCCAGACAGCTTGAGGCAGACATGCGTGTAGGCGCAGACTCCACCCCCCCCCCCCCACGCACGTAAGACTATGGCCGTTCGTTTGGTGAGGGACACCATCATGAACGAATGGTCCCTTTACAAGAACCAGAAATAAGTCGGTTTTAGCCGTGTGAAAGCCCTCGGCGGCCCCCTGTAAGTGGTGGCCAGGAAAGCAAAGCACGTTTGTTGCCGAACGTCGCCAAGTTGGCCCGCGAGTATCTCGCAGTGCAAGCTTCGTCCGCCGCATCGGAACGTTTGTTCTCAGTAGGAGGGGACACGATCACGAAGAAGCGCAATCGGTTGAGTGGAGAGATGGCAGCCGATGTCATTTTTCTGCACGAGACTCTGAAGAACAAGCTGGGGTAACGTGGTAGCTGGGGTTCGGGGTCTGCGGTAGCGGGGTCGCTGGGGCTCGTGGGTTAGCGTAATTATCCATCAACGCACACCTAGCAATCAGCGTAGTGTTTGCTGTGTGGTGTGTGGTGGCATATACAGGTTTGTTATTAGCAGGAGGGGCGAACACGAGAGGACGGATGCTACACTACCTGTAGTGTATACAGTATACAGTAGTAGCAGTTTAGCAGTACCATAGATAGATGTAACATGTACAGGCGACGTACAATGACGAGCCAGAGACTTCGTATGGTCTTGTGGGGGTACGGCCTAGCGTGGAGACGCCATGCGGACGGCTCAGAGGGGCAAATGACAAAACAAATCAACCGAGAAATCAACGAAATTGTATCGATCGAGATCTCGACCGAGATTGATTTAGATCAATAAATCAAAAATAAAAGTTGAACTGAGATTGAGTTTAAAAAATCAATTGATTTAAATCAAGGAGCAATTGATTTTTTAGTTGAGACGCAACACTACTACGTATCAAATACGAAAATACGCAGTGCGTCGTCACGTGGTCTCACGACAGCCTTCATAAAGTCGTACATATGATAAATATAATGCGTAGTTTCAAGTATAAGCAGCTCTTCATGCGATTTGCGATTTGATGTGAACTCTTTTGATTTGAATTGGTGTGCTTCGTTATGTATTTATTATTTCTCCTCGGATGCGGCCGGACCCCGGATTCGATTCCAACTCATCATGCAATATATGAATCTCAGGGCGTGTCTGAACTTATTTTGACCTCGTTCGAACGGTTGAAATGGAACGAGACTATTGTTCGTGGTCATCCGTTCCATTCCAACGTTCCAACCTATTTGTGTCCGATGTGACCTGGCAAAGTCTGGGCAGCTCCCGAACGTAAAAGGTCCCAATAATTGCCTCTTGCGGTGGAATCCAATTGACTTTTACGGCGGGACCACGAAGTTCGACACATCCAGCACTTCGTAATCAACTGCCGTACACCTCGTTCCAAGTGGGCCGTTCGGTCCTCCCAAAGAAGGATTGCTGCTTTGACGTTTTGACCTATATATCCGCTTCCTCTTCACCAAAATACGGACAGCAGGGTGGAACGCTTGAAGTCTGTTCGATTTAGATATTTAATTATTAATAGCAGCAATAATTTGTGTGGGGATCATTCCGTTCCAACCGTTCCAACCGTTCCAACGCCTTTTAGAGGAGTTAAGACACGCCCTCATGCAGGTGCATCCTCGGAGTATCGAGGGCATGTGTTGTGCTCCGAGTGCTGAGAGTATTGAGAGCACTGCTGGTGGCCTATGTATGATTCGTACTGGGAGTACTATTAATAGGAGAACAGCAGTGCGGGAGACCCAAATACTGCGAGGACTGCGAGTATGGTCAGTAGTCAGTACAGAACCCCGAGTATACGCAATACCCGCAGTACTGAATTGCGAAATACTCGGAGTACAGGCAGTATCCGCAGTACAAAACCTCGAAACAATGCGAGTACACAAACTACCTGAAGTATTTTTTCTCGAATATACTCTAGTTATGTACTGGTATATGCGATGATTTATGAGAGAGAATATACCTCTGAGGAGGTCAGGTATTATTCGAAACGAAACGCTTACAAGCTTGAGCAGATCAAGCCGTGGTCATAACAAACTACCTGAAGTATTGTTTTCTCGTGTATACTCTAATTATGTATATGCTATGATTGATGGGAGAGAATATACCCCTGAGGAGGTCAGCTATTATTCGAAACGAAACGCTTACAAGCTTGAGCAGATCAAGCGGTGATCATAATTCCCAACGTGATTGGTATGAGTCCAAGATGTGGACATGACGAAAACCATGAGAGGATTGCTCATGAAATCAGTATTCATAAGTTCACCAAGTACAGCCATCTCAAGCCGGGCGCGTACGACCTTCTTAGCCGATCAGTGCGTGTGTTGTCTCCACATTAAACTCGTTATTTCTATCCAACCATATCATCAGCACACCCAGTGTCTGTCCTGATTCCTAATCCTAGAGAGATACCCGGTACAAATTATGTGGTCGCAGACTGTGAAACAGAGAAAAAAAAAAAGCGCAAATGAATGAGTAAAGCAAGTGAGATGCTAACAACGTACCGGGTACGAGAACACTACGACTCGAGCCGAACCAAACCATAAGAACAAAAATACAATAAAAAACGAATTATGAAACGAAACAGAATACAAAAATGACGCAGGGAGACAGAAGCGCCTCTATTAATAGAAGAAAAGCACACGTACGTGCCGAGAGGAACAGATAACTGCTGCACGGACGAAGCAACACGAAAAGTACAGTGAACTACATAATAATCAACAGCAAAAACGTTCCTGGTGATTGAAGGCCAATCAACCAGACCTTTTCCGTAATTTCTGTCTTCTCTGTTCGTTCGCGCAGTTCGCCTGCGACGATTCTGTACTTCAGCGGGGGGGGTGCCGGGACACCCGTCGGTGAGAGTGTCTTTACAGCGTATCGATTGACATGAACTACGCATGGCAACCCTATATACCGGCTTACCCACCTGGGTAAGAGAGGCTATACGAGTATTGAGCGGAGTATGATGGTAGACACTGCTGTACGCGGGAAAGAGATACACGCGAAGCAAAGCATGTTGATACGAGGAAAAGGTACTGATGAATGTAGGAAGGAGCGACCCACTTTTTCGTTTTTCTTTGTCCATCCCATTTATTATCTTCGCCCTTCTTTTCTCTCTCCCCCTTTAGTCGTAACTCAGATCCGGGGTCGCAAAGTAGGCTCTTCTCCCTCCTCCCCCACTACGGTGCCTGCCTTGCATTTTTATCGCGAGAACATTTCAGCACTGTCTTTCCTCGTCGACTTGCGTCGGATTCCGCCTACCCACGCCACGAAGGCGCTCTCAGCCATTGGTTCCTTTTTATTTTTTTCAAATAAAGACAAAATCTCTCACCATGGTGGGATTCGATCCTGGGTACCAACTTCCCTTCTTCCCCTCGCTGCCTCGGCAAGGCTTTTGCTTTGGCATGGCCCTTAGCGAGGGGGGGGGTCTTTCTAGCGAGCAAGGCTAGACTCACCCTCAAGCGGACCGATACCTTCTTGCTGCTGCGCACCCGCCGCGAAGCGTGCGCAGCGGTGGAGTTGGGTCGGCACTGGTGCGTCAGGCACAAAAGTCAGATGCACGGGCCTTTTTGGCCGTCGGTGTAGACAGCAATGTCCATCTCACTTTAGTGCGCGGAGGCAGACGCCATCAGGAAGGTGAACGGACACTACGTACACGGCCCTAGGTGTGTTTGCTAGAGGGAGCTGTGCTGTCTCAGTAACCTGGCTTCGCCATCAAAGGAGGAGGGAGCGTGTGGCGACGAGCTGAAGATTGGGCTGGTTGACCCCTTCGGCGCGAGAATTTTTATTTTCTAGACCAAGCACCCTGAGTGCAACAAGGGAGAAAGCGAGGAACCGATTGGGAAGGACAGCAACGAGAGCGTGTACGGACGGAGCGGGTCGAGTGTGGTCATGCTAGGACGGGCCAAAGCGGCACCGGAGCAGCGCGCCAGAGCGGCACCGGAGCAGCTCGCCGGAGCGGCACCGGAACAGCTCGACGGAGCAGCGAGACACCGGAGCATACGGGCAACACCGATCCGTGCCGCACGGACAAACATTATTTTTTTGTTGATAACTATTTCGTTGTTTCCCTGAATGTTGATATTGGGTCTGTGTTGATGACGTCACTGGTTTTGTAGAGAGACGCGGCAGAGATGGCGCGGACACCCCTGGTGCCTTAATTGTGTGCCTGATCGTGGAAGACCCCTTCAATGTGGAACGATTCCTAATCAGTGTCGATGTTTATAATGCTGTGCCAAACACAGACGTTCAGGATAGATTCGGGTAATTGTCAATTGACGTGATGGCTTTGGTTGGCTGTTCTTTTTCACTGTGTGCCCGCGGACTGTCATTCTGGCAGCACTTCAGACAGCAGCTGCGTGCTCCATCTTGTTCCCACGCCTACCGTGTGTTTTTGTACAGACAGCACTTCAGACAGTAGTTACGCTGTAGTCGGCAAATTCATTGGTAAAGCGTGGGAGGGGGGGGGGGGGCGATGCTGCTGTAGTCGAATGGAGATTGCGGGCGTGTAGTTCAGTTTTGGACACGCTTAACATGCTGTAGGGATTTTAGGTGTACCTCTTCGGACTTGT
>MEHQ01002193.1:87518-167518 GCA_008828725.1 Saccharina japonica | reverse complement strand
AGCGTCCGTACAAAGCGGGCACTTTGAATAAATTATGGTATTTTGTCTATTTATATTTCAACTATTACGGAGGGGCATAGTATATAGGACCCACGATACACCCAAAAAACTATACATTTATATATTTGTAGTAACAATATTTGGTCCTATTTACTATTGTCCTCAGTAACAAGTGCTTGGGTGCGTTATAGAGATCCTACACTGCAATCGAGTGTGCAACCTCAGAAAATCATAGCTGCACCTCATGCTTAAGGAAGCTTGTGTTCAACTATATCCTGAGGGATTTTTCAGAGTAGGAGACCTGACAATCGCAAAAACTGGGGCATTTTCCAAAATATTTACCACCATACCTCTGTTACCGTCACACGCGTCCGTTTTGCACGCTCTTGAAACGACGACAGCATATATCGGGGATGGAAAAGCGTACGCAGGTGCTTATTTACTATCATCGTAGCACAATGTGTGAGTCGATTTTTGTTTTTCTTCTTCGTTTACCTCTTGTCCTCGTAACACGCGTGCGTATGATTTGCACGCTTTATTAACGACGACGACGACTTTGACAGGGAATGGCAAAGCTTCTTAACCTTCCCGCCGGCTCGCCGCAAGGCCGGGAGCTCCGGATGTGCGCTTCGTTCGGGAACGCGGGGCCTTTACCCTTGCTCTTCGTAGAATCTCTCTTCGGCTCCAGCGCCGTTGAGCTTTTGATACCCTCTTGCACCTCGTCCTCTGCGATACCGACTGTTTGAGGTATTCCAGGTGCTGTGGACTAGAAGGAGGTTATCCGCCCCAATGGCGGGGCGTTTATAGTTTTCTAGATTTCGAAAGCTCGTCAGAACGAAATCACGATACGTACGGTATGATGTGGAATGTAGTTAAAAGAAGTATACACGAACACCGGCAACGCTACATCCTGGGTAAAGCCCTTGAGAGAGTCAGTCGACATTGTAGCCATAACGTATTGGCAGGATATACATAACATACCGGACGCGTGCTACGATCGAGGTGGCACGTTTTGGCTGAATCGTTTTCTGAACGATCGGGCTTCTTAACCGGAATTCGTCGGATTTTCTTCATTTTTGTGACGAAATCAAGGTTTGAAGTATACTTCGGTCATGAGATTTCTCAGCCGGCAGCACTTTAACTTTCCTCCGAAATCCTTTGTTCGGTGAGGTATGACGCTCCCTAAGTGTAGAGCTCAGGAAAAACATGGCGCACCTCTATTGTAGCATGCGTCACTTGTCTTTGCGCTTTGCGCCTGTGCTCTGTCTCTCCACACGTATAAATATATATATATATATATGTGTATATTTCCCTGTCCCTGCCGCGCTCGCTTGTGCTCGCCCTTTCTTCCTGTAGTCATGGATATTATGCCTCTCTTCGTCCCTGGCGTTGTCTGTCGATCCACGTCCTTCCCTCGCTCTTACTTCCCCCTATCTCTCGCACTCGATCTCTATGTTTCTATCAAAATGCCTATTTGAATTACCTGTACCTACGTAGTTATCGTCCGCCGTGTATCTGTGTGAATTGTTTTACTACCTCGCTGTCCATATCTCGCTCTGTTTCCATGCCTATTTGTACTTTGTTCTATGTTAGGTATTGGCTTGAAACGTCTTCATATGTTCGTATTGTTTAGCTTGTGTTGCCTCGCCCTGCATTTGGCCTGTTTACTCGCATTGCCTTGCCTTGGTATCCCTAACTAGCCCATAGAACAACACCTTGTACCTTGATAAAAATCCATACGGTATATAATTTCGCTCCAAGCTTGTATGACTCTGCCCCAGAAGCTCATCGTACCTCCTCGTCTTGCCTTGTCGCGTTTTGTCTTGCTGTTCCTGCTCGGTGTTTTCCTTTTCAGACTCTACGATGGCTACTAACGCGGTTGCGTACGTCTCGTTCTATCTGTTGGGCTTCAGCCCCTTATTCTGGACAGTGGGGTGAGGGCCTGTCTCACTGAATCGTCCTTGGATAGAGTCATACGACGGTAGGGTGCTACCCTTTCGCCTGCCCCCGCCTCACAATAATTGTTCAGACCTGGCTCAGAATTTGTCGATTGTTTGTGGGTAAAACGCTGCAATTCCTATCTACGCATATCCTGATAAATTATCTGGTGGTTGCGGTTGGGGTTGAGCTTTAGGGTTACTGCCTAAGCAAAACTAGTTCAAATATGTTACTATTCCGTCGAAGGTTTGGCTACGTCGTAAACAGGGCATGCGGATCCTTTATTTTCCCTATGCCATCCATTTCGTTTTACTCTTCCCCCCGTACTCTATCTGAAATGGGATGCGGGATCTAAGGCAAGAAAAAAATGAGTACCCCCCTCCCCCCCAAACCACAAGCCCCTCAAGCCCTCTATCACCCCCTCCTTTACGCGCAGCTCCCCCATTTGCAACTCCGTTCGCTGCCCTCCGAGCCTCCTCTCACACTCAGCCCCTCCAACCCCCCGCCGCGCCCTGCTCCCGCCTCCCCTTCCCGCACACGCCGTCTAGATACACGATGCTGGCTGGTCGGCCACTGCCGGCAGCAGCTATGTCCGAACAAGACCAGAAGCAGTTCCGAGGCATGGACCCCGTGCACAAGGTAATTCGTACGTTCGACAAGTTTATTGAGTATGTAGTTTGCTAACGGGTGGTATATATTTACCTCTACCCTCCCCTTTGCCCCTGCGCCTCTGCCGGTCATCTTCTCTATGAAGCCACTGACGTTGCCGTCGTCGTGCTGTATGCACACGCCACACACCGGCGTTTGGTTTGATCGTTCAGCAAATGCTAGAAACCTGGTTTGGTACTGGGTGGCCGAGTAGGCACACGTGGTAGTTTGCCAACCGAGGCAACGGTGAGGGGACTCGTTTTGACACTCGCTCCCTAACGATGACGGTGTTGTGCTGCTTCGTTCTGCTTGTCGTTACTTCTGTTGATGATGGTGACCCCATATCGAAAATATCATTGTTGTTTTTTACTCCGGTATATGTAAAACAATTCCTGCGATACCCCCGAGAGGCTAACAGCGTCAGAGACGCATGCATCGATAGAGGTGCGCGCCATGTTTTTGCCTTATATGGGTGGTCGCTTAAGGAGCATCATGTATACCTCACCGAAAACATTATTTTGAGGAAAGTTAAAGTGCTGCCGGATGAGAAATATCATGACCGAAGTATAATCTGGAACATAGTTCGTTACAAGAATGAAAGTCCGACTAATTTAAGTTAACCCCTTGAGAACTGGCCCCACGTATTTGGGGGCAAACTACTTGGAATTAGTGTGGGATATTGTTTCCAGTTCTGAATGCGTTAAGGAGCCCGATCGTTCAGGAAACGATTCAGCGAAAATCTGCTACCTCTACCGTAGCACGCGTCCCTCCGAACGTTCCCCAAAACGTCCGTTTCCTGGTGTCTACTATGTACAGCTCTCGTCAGTGTGAAGGCTTATAGATAGAGGTAGTCCCAGTGACACTTATTGGCTTCATTGGTTTTCTGAATGACCTACTAATGGCCCCTTAAGCCAAACCCGTCGGTATTTCAAATTTGTGTGGCACTGTTTTTGATGTTGTGCCTATTACTATTCCTGTCAGGCCACAGGGAAACTCATCGGGTACACCCTTTATTTTCCTCCGGAGCCGATGCGTGCTACTACTATAGAGGTGCACCTTGTTTTTTCTGAGCTCCTCACGTAAGGAGCGTCATATTTACCTCACCGAAATCAAATATGTTTGGAGGAAAAGAAAAGTGCTGCTGGAAGAGAGATCTCATGACCGAAGTACACGCTGAGACATATTTCGTTAATAATAGAAGTTCGACGAATTTGGGTTAAGGAGTCCGATCGTTCCGAAAACGATTTAGCCAAAAAAAGGTATACCTACCTCTACCGTATAGAGCTCCTCAAGTGACTACCCTCAGGAATAGTGTAGTGCACCTCTACCGTAGCTCTACCGTAGCGGTAGAGAATGTAGACTATTTGTAACAATCTTCCTAACACTGTAGTTCGTGCCTCTGTTTCGGCCCCTCTGCAGCTTGTGGCGAGGTGCTTAAGGATGACCGCGAGCCCGACGTTCAAGCGCGTGGTGAGCGCTCCGGTCATAGGGTGAGTCAAGAGGGGACTCATCATATCGTCGGTCAGTTAGTTGCTTAGTGTGTTGGTTTGCTTGTTTGGTTGGTTGGTTGGTTGGTCTGTTTCGTTTTTTATTCAATGGTGGTTGGTTGGTTGGTTGGTTGGTTGGTTGGTGTATCTCTTTGTGTGGTCGGTCGATCGGTCGGTTAGTCGGTCGGTCGGTGGGTCGGTTGGCTGGTTGGTTGGTTGTTAGTTGAATTATTGGTTGGCTGCTTGGCTGGAGATCTGACTTAGCTGAGCCCCGCTAGTAAACCTTACCGAAACGCTTCGATGCCTCTGATTGCAGTCCAGGTGTGTTGCCGGCATGGCGGTGGGGATGGCGCCGTGGGGAAGACTCTTGCTTCTGGGAAAATCGGCACCACTTTCCCCCTTCTACGCAGCCCTCCAGGTAACACGCTCATGCGCCTGATAACAGTATAGAGAGACGCCTGCCACGGTAGAGGTGACTGGTTTAGGCAGAACAAAAAACTCTGAATGACGGGGCTCCTTAACCCAAAACCGTCTGAAATTATGTCTTGTGATGAACAAAAAATTCTAGTTATGCTTAGGATTGTGTATGAGGCGCATAGGCCTATTATTCTCCTCCAAACCTAGTATTGGGGCGAGGTATAGAGATTCTCAAGTGACCACCCTTATAAGGCAAAATCATGGTGATTTTTTGTCGTAGCAAGCGTCAAGAGCAATGTCACCTTCCAGGGGTGATGTCTTTATTATGTGAGCTCCTCGCATGAAGAGCTCGATATAGGTATCACCCGAACGAAACACCTTCCAAGAACGTTGTTTGGCGCGACCCGACCCACATTTTGTAGTAATCCTAACCAAAGTACACCACGAATACGTAGTACAAATATCGTATTAACCAGTAGTGTTTCACTTGAGGAGATCGTCCGGTCCCAGTGACAAATATTTCTCCAGAAGGCAAATAAGAGGTGCCCTCTACAGTGGCATCGCCTATTTCGTTGATCGGAGCTTACACTTGCCATACAGTACAGGCCACCACATAAAACAATAGGAAATCTGGTCCAGGTTGGATTTTTGTTTTTGAAAGAAGGTATTTTCTCCACGAATTTCAGGACAGCGACACCCGAATTTCCTACTTCCCTCTAAATCCTAGCCTGGCTTTCATGTTAGCCTATTCATATTCAAGTGTCCCGTACTGTACTGAAGGTTTACCCCGTGGTGTTCAAAACCGCGTTCAGCGAGCCTGGTGTTAGTGGGGGGCAGGGGGTACTCTACTCCCCCTCCCCTCTATTTAATCTCAATATCACATCCTCGCTTCTCCTCCAATCACCTCCCAACCCCTCTCATCCCCTCCCACCCCTCCCTCCTCTGTTCTCCTCCTAATTGATCAACATGCTTGCGTGACACCTCATTAAATGTGCTCGGCGTTTACAGACCTGGGGGAGCGCGTACACCCCTGCCTCGATTCTCGTGCTGGCCGGTTCTCTCGCCCGCCCCCCGCCCCACGGCGCCCACGACCCTCACCACCTCATCGCCACCAGCAACGACGACGAATGCTGTTACCACCGACACAACAACCACCAGCCAAAAGGCCACCAACACAAAGACAACCAACCCAACGACCACCAAGACAGCGGCCACAAACACAACGACTACCAAACCCGCCAACGCCACCAACATCACCAACACTACCAAAGCCACCACCACCACCACGAATGCCACTGCATTGCTGCAAACCCTTGAAGCTGCGGAAGCCGGAGAGTGTGTTGCCGCTTTGACTCGAGCTGCTACCGCTCCAGGGTACGGCTCTGTGCCCCCTACCTCTTCCCACCCTCCTAGTACTTGTTTTCTGCTGCCGATGATGACTATGATGCTGATGCTGAGGCTGCTGCGACAGCTACAGAAACACCAACAGCTTTTTACAAGAAGGTGATAACATCCTCCGGGTTGGCGTTCGCTTGCCACCCCCTTCCCTCCCCCCCCCCCCCGCAACTCCTGCTTCCCAACTACCTGACTGAACAGATATAAATTACAGGGGGGTGGGCGTCGACGTAGGATTCGGTAGCTGGGTCCGATAGTTGATGGGTACCTTCGCGGTGTTAAGGGGGATACGCTGCTGCGATGAAGGTAAAGCGTTTCGCCGATGCATGTTTTGTCTGGCCGGGGTCCTTAGCCCAACTATCGATTATCGTCGGGATGTGTGTATGTTCACAATATTAAATGTGGTATACCTACAGATAGCATTTTGCTATAGCTGATTGGGTTGTCAAACGTTTGAGCCGTTTCTCCAAACGAGCTTTGAGTGAGTTATACAGGGGTCTTATTCTTACAACCGAAACAGTTTGGAGAGTGCAACGTCCACGTCAGTTTGTGGCCTGAAATTGAGCACAGCTGTTTTATTATCCCCTGCCGATCCAGTAATGGTTTGGAGATTATTTTTCCCCTTTTGCTCCGCCAGATATTTCGGTTTTGATATGTGTTTGGGAAATGCGGGTCTGAAGGGATCCCATAGTTTCGGTGTGGAATACAACATAGAAATCACTCGCCAACAGTTCGGCTGGGGCATATAGAACACTTGTGGATCAGTTCAGAGTACATATCTTGATAGTATTTTAAAAATGTGGACCTTTGTACGATAAACGTGCCAACTCCAGGATCAACCTTTTACTATACTACTTATCATCAGTGTATAACGGATCTTGGGCGTTCAAGTATGAGGTCACGTTGATCCTAGGAAGTTAGATCGTCGAACAATGCGTGACCCTTCGTACAAACATGTCATTGGCTACCTGGAACCGGATCGTTCAGAAAGCAACATAGTGGGGCGAAAACCTGAATCCCTACGCAAACACGTGGCTACTATTGACCTCTTTGAAGACCTGTGATTGGTCGGGTCGCATTTTCGGTGATATCTCCAGGGCTACACCATTAAAAGACAACCGGCTATATCCCCCTCACCCTCGGTGCATGGCGGTTCGAACCATACCAAATATGTGAAATTGAGTTGCTACTGCGTGCGGCATTCGGGGCTGACGGAACTGGAGGCGATATGCTTGACCCAGAAACACTATGCTGCTATGATACATGTACCTCGCACCTCACCGGAATCACAATTTCTTTGAGAAAATATATGTAAGACGATTCGCTCGATAAGCAGACTGATGGCCTTAGGATAGGCTTTGAGAAACCGAAAACATATGGAAAAATGCTGAATGTGACCCTAAGGGTACTCAGTAGTCCCCGGGTCGTGAGCTCGCCTCGTCGCATGGTACGACAGAAGTGCATCACGTTACAGAATTTGTTGAGGTTCATTCTTTGTTGAGAGGTAGATACTAACAGCACATGAACCAAACTGAGTTTGGACGAAAATAAAAGGGGTACGCGATTAACAATGCCACTGCCAAAATTACCGCGAAACAAATTGTAACCTAACAACGAAAGCCCGACAACTGTTTGGGTTCAAGAACGCAATGGACTGGAAAAATTTTCCGCCTAAATGTGCTACCTCTGCCGTCCCACTCACGTCGAGTCGTCAAGCGTACAAATGCCAGCCATGAGAGGCCCCTTCGGGTGAAAGCTTACGTAAGCTCTCAAGGATAATGTTTGGGTGGGGCATGGAGCTCTCCAAGTGAGGAGACTCATAATAAAAAGACCTCCTATCGTAGCATGGGTCGTTCCGACGCCGGAAAAAACCGACGAGGCTTTCGAAAAGCGCAGGTGAAACTGTTTCTTAAAACAATTATCATAAACCCAACGCCTACCCTCCCGCCTTAACTCTCCTGCGAGTATAACTTGTTACGTTTTGGGGGAGCCTTACTGATGTTAAACCAGTGTCACTAGATTGCTGTCGTCATCAACAAACACGCGGTCTGTGGCTCTAAACCCCCCCGACGCCCCGCTGCCGCCGCCCTACACCTCGTTCTTGTGGCCTTTCACTCAGATTGCGGCCATTATGGCTTCAAGGTTCGTGTTAATGCCACTAATCACGGCGGGGACGCTCGGTTTGGGCTCGAGGATGGGGCTGGTACCTTCCGACAAGCTCATCTGGTTCGTTCTTCTTATGCTAGCGTGAGTCGTTGACATGAATATTGTTCTTGCTATATCCTCAACAATGTGTAGCAATCACAGTAGCTTCAACGCTGATCACTCAGAAGATTTCCACCCCGAAAAAAAAAGCCACGGAAACAAAAGTTGCCCTCTGACACAGGTCTACGACTCTGTTATTGTTGTTGTTGCTTATATATCGGTGACGATGTCGATATCGGTGATAGTCGTTATTTTCGATATCGGTATCAGTGTCGTTATCGTTATCCATATCGTTATGAGTATCGTTATCGTCATCCGTGTCGGTGTCGGTATCCGTATCGGTATCGGTATCGGTATCGGTATCGGTATCAGTGTCGATATCATTATCGGTATCGATATCGGCATTGTTATTAACATGGATTATAGTTATCGGTATATTCATCGGTATCGTACAAGACAAAGAACACAACCCGCGGACAAGGCGCTTCCCCTGGTCAGTCCTACTCATGCAAGCGTGAATTCCAGGGGCCGTCCGTTGCCCATCCCGGTGTCGTAGCGAATATTGTTTTGTCAGTATATCAGTGAGAGTGCCGGTTCGGGTAACGGTCATTTCATGGGTTAGTATGACGGTGAGTGTACCGGTTAGTGTAACGGTTAGTGCACCAGTCAACGTAAACGTTAGTGTAACGGCTGGTGTACCGTTGGCTATAGGGTTATTGTAGCAGGTAGTATACCGTTTAGTTCAACGTTTCGTGGAACGTTTCGTGGAACGGTTCATGTAATATGCAGTGTAACGTGTAGTGTATCGGTTAGTGTAACGTTCTGTAGCTGATGGTGTTGGAGTCAGTGTATCCGTTCAGTGTACCGGTCGGCGTAACGGTTACGGTAAGGGATGCGGTAGTGAAACGGTTAACGGTTAGTGTAACGACCAGTGCAACGGTCAGCTGAATGGCCAGTGCAAATCCCAGCGTCATTAAACAGTGTAACGGTCAGAGTAACTGTCAACCTGTAAATTTCACTGAAATCGTTACCTGTACCGGTCAACGCAACGGCTATTGTAAGGGTTAGTGTAATGGACAGTGAAACTGTCAGTATAACCGACAGCGTCACGGTCAGTGTAGCGATCATTGTAACGGTCATTGCGACGGTTCGTGTAACGGCTAGTGTATGGGTTAGTGTAACGTGTAGGCCAAGAAAAAGTTTAACGGTTGATCTGATGTTCACGTGTGTAGGTCAGTGTGACGTTTAGTGTACCGATCAGTGAGCAGGCTCGTGAAATGATAGTGTAACCATTAGCGTAAAGGTCTGTGTAACGGTAAGTGTGACGGTTAGTGTGCCGGTTAGTGTGAGGTACAGCGCAGGGGATGGTGTACCGACTAATGTGACGAGTAGTGTATCGGGCAGTGGGGCGGTAACCGTTACGGTTGGTGTAAGAAAATACCGTCTGTGTGACTATCAGCGTGGAGACCCATATATCAGCCAGTGTAATGTTAACGGGCAATGCAACGGACTGTGTAACTGTCCTCTTTGATGTGACGGTTTGTGGTAGCAGTCAGTTAATACATGCGTGCTACGGCCTGTAGGATCGTTAATGTAACGGCCAGTTGAATGGTCATTTAAACAGTCAAGTTTAACGGACGGAGTTACGAGATATGTGGCATTTAGTGTAAGGACCAGCGTAACGGTCAGTGTAGCGGTTAGTGCAGAGCTGTTGTGACGGTGCGTGGATTGGTAAGTATAAAATTGAGTGTAACTCTCAGTGTAGCGGATGGTGAAACGGTCAGTTTGACAAACTATGCAACGGTCATTGTGACGTTCAGTGTACAGGTCAGTGTAATGGTCAGTTTGGTGGTTACTGCAACAGCTACTGTAGTGCGCCGGTCAGAGTAAAGGACAGTGAGACAGCCAACTAAACGCCCGGTGTACCGGTCAGTTTGACGGTGAGTGTAACGGTCTACTTGAACGGTCAGTGTACCAGAGAGTGTAGCGGTCAGTGTAACGGATAAAATAACGATCAATGCACCGGACAGTAAATCGGTCAGTGTGTCAACTGTAATAGTTTCGGTCAGTGTAGCTGTGCGAGTGCATCGGTCAGTGTAACGGGCATGTAGGCTTTGTGACCAATAATTTCCGAAATTCCTAGAGCAATACCGCCCACCTTGGCTGCCACCACAAGACACGAAATAATGCTCTCGAAGAAAAACCAAACATTTCCCTTTTTTTCATGCTCGGTTGGTGCACAGATGTATGCCTTCGGCCCAGAACAGCGTAGTGATGCTTCAGATGGAAAAGAAGCGGGATCTGGCGGCCTCTATGTCGGCTACCCTAGCGGTCGTCTACGTGGTATCTGTCGTGCCTATGGCTATTCTTCTCTCGGCGATCCTCCAGTACGTGAGCATGTAAACAAAGTGAGTTCGTAGACGTATACAGTACTTTCTTTCCACCGTCCATTTTATTTTCAAGCCACCTTCAGCAGGTGTTTCATATTTCTAATGCAGACATTAATCTCGTTGACATATTAGCTGCCTCTCTGCATGCATACGGCCGTCCTGTTTTTCTGGAAACCCACTGGTGTGCTACCATAGGGACAAGCTACACGCATTTTCACTGCGTATGGACGTATGCTACGGCGGAGGTGCACCATGGTATTTCTGGCGCTCCACATCTCACTAAAAACTGATTTTGGAGAAACGTGGAAGTGCTAACCGATGCACAGTAGTCCCATCATCTCACTGACTGCACACTGAAAAATATTGCAAAGCAAGACTGAAATATAGACGACTTTGGGTTGAGAAGCCCGATCATTCAGAAGACAAATCAGCCAAAACGTGCTATACACCTCTATCGCAGCATGCGTCTAATAATATGTACTTACACAATTTAGGCAACTCGGGAGAGTGGCTATTTTGCCTCGCTTGAAATGTTTACTCAAAAATGTGGCGTAGGCCCAGTGCGTCGAAACCCCCAGTCTCAGTATGACGGCGCGTATATCGCGTCCCTGGTTGGTTCGGCAATAATAAATTGTCTACACTTTATGGTCCAGTCGTTAGCTCAGTAGATTCACCCGATAGGGGTACAGGAGCACTGATGCCTGGTAAGGTAGATGCTAACCATGAGTCGTCTGAGCTCCTCGCTTGAGGAGCTCTACCCTGATAGTAAGTAAATAGTAAGTCATCCAAGAACTGATTTCAGAGAAAACAAAAGTGCAACGTACTTGTACCCGATAAACAACCTCACGGACTAAAACTGTACAAGGAAAAGAGTATTGCAGCACAAAAATGGTATTTCGACGATTTCGGGTCAACCCATACAAAACGTATCCCACACTATTTTCAAGTAGTCGGTCCACTAAAAACGAGGGGGGGGGGGGGGGCGGGAGCATTTTTTTTTTGCTACGATAGAAGTGCGCCATGTTCTTTTCTGAGCTCTTCACTTAAGGAGCGTCATACCTCACCGAACAAAATGATTTTTGAACAAAATAAAAGTGCTGCCGGATGCGAAATATCATGACCGAAGTATACTCGGAAACATGTTTCGTCACAAACATGAAAGTCCGACGAATTTGGGTTAAGGAGCCCGATCGCTCAGAAAACCATTCAGCCAAAAAAAGGTATACCCACCTCTACCGTAGCACGACTCACTTTCAGAAAACGTTTTGTTTCAGCAAAAAAAGTGCTATATACCTTAATCGTAGCACGCGTGCACGTTTTGGCTTACATGTGAGCAATCCCACAGTAGGGGTACCTCTTTTTCGGTCCATGTTGTCTGACCGGTTGAGGTCCTTACATGGATAACCACCGAATACTGTTAGTTTTTGGACTACCGCATTGGAAGGTTTGGTCGGGTTGCGTGCACGAATGTTTCCGACGTCAGTCATGTTTCGGTTGAGATATTGAGCTCCTCACGTGAAGAGCTCAGTAAAGCCTGTTGCGCCCCTTCCATGGGATGGCGGGAGTTCCTCAACTCAAAACTCGCCGGGGATTGTGCTCTGGGTCGCATTTTCATTTCCGTCCCAATGATGTTTTTGAGGAACGCCGGGAACAACAATCGTTGCAACCTCTACTTTGGTATGTGTCCCACCTCCCCTGACACTCTACGTACTGGATTCGGATTCGAGGGCCCTAAGATACCGTCTATCGCGAGCATTAAAAACCAGAATGGATGCCTTGAAGTGTTGGTATGATCCGCCTTGTGTTCATTGTATCTTGGTGACTGAAAGGGTGGGAGTGTAACTCTAACGAGTTGCCACAAGCGGCGTGAAATATTAGAACGTAAACGTCAGGCCCCTATCATAGTCGTTGGTCACAGCCAATTCGGAAAACTTCCACATCTAATACGAAACACGGCCCAAGCAGGACGATAACAAAGGGAGTCGAACCCCAGGTCGTGTGCTAATATATTTCCACCTGTTCATTTCGTATATAGATATAGACAGAGTCGGTTCAGGGTTTAGGGGGGCACTACGGAAGGTTGGAATACGTTCAAAATCGTTTTCAGCGGAGAGCGCTAACAACATAAACCCTGAAAAATAAACTGGTACATATGTATATGTGTAAACGATCAAACTGCAAGGCACGTGCCGTAGTGGGGAGGGGGGGAAAGATAGCCCACTTAGTGACCCCCGGATCTGAGTTTCGACTAAAGAGGGAGAGATAATAAAAGGGGCGAAGACAATGAATGAATGAATGGGATGGAAAAAAACAAAAACAAAACAAAAACAAAAAACTACTGTGGCACACCGGTACGCTCACGGTTGTAAGAGTATGGTGCCACAACAATAATCCAACGCTTGCTCGTACGAGGTGTTTTGCGTTGGCGGGCCGATCTGGTACGCCGGCGCATGTTACGACAGAGATACACCAAGGTCTTACTAGGCTCTCGACTTGTAGAAGTCGCGTGCTACGGCAGAGGTAGCAGTGTTTGGCTGAATCGTTTTCTGAACGATCGGGCTCCTTAACCCAAATTCGTCGGACTTTCATTTTTGTGACTAAACATTTTTCAGAGTATACTTCGGTCATGATATGTATCATCCGGCAGCACTTCTATTTCCCCCCAAAATACTGTTCTTGGTGAGGTATGATGCTCCTTAAGTGAGGAGCACAGAAAAAACATGGTGCACCTCTATCGTAGCATGCGTCAGAAGCTCTATGCCCCACTCAACAAACTGGTTTCGGAAGGAACATAAAAGAGCCCCCACACGAAGCGTTCCATGGCGCCTCACTATACGATGAAACATGAGTGCAACACAGAGCAATCCCACGGTAAGGGCGCCACTTTTTGGCTCAATATCTTATGACCGGTTGAGCTCCTCGCGTGAGTAACCACCGAATACTCTTTGTTATTCTACTCGTACTTTTGTTTCTGGACAACCGCACTGGAAGGTTTGGTCGGGTTGCGCGAACGAATGTTTGCGAAGTCATGTTTCGGGTGGGATATTGAGCTCCTCATGCAAGGAGCTCAGAAAACTCTGCTGCGCCCCTACCGTGGAATGAGCCCACACGAGATAAATTCCGACGCTTTTTGGGTAAGGAGCCCCACCCCCGTCATACAGAACACGTTTCCGCCTAAATGTGCTACGACGCGTGTTACGGTAGAGGTAGGTATACCTTTTTCATCTGATTTTTTTTCTGAACGATCGGGCTCCTTAACCCAAATCCGTGGACTTTCATCTTTGTGACGAATCATGTTTCAAAGTATACTTCGTTCATGCCATTCCTCATGCGGCAGCACATTTATTTTCTTCCAACATCATTTTGTCGGTAAGGCATGGCGCTCCTTAAGTGACCATTCTTAGGAGGCAAAAACGTGGTGCACCTCTACTGTAGCATGCGTTCTACCTCTGCCGTAGCTCGCGTTAGCCTAAAGAACGTCTGCGTGCTCGGTGGGTACGTTCTTCTACTTAATACTCTCGGTGTACTGCTCGTTGAAAAACAAAAAAAAACTAAATATCTCGTGGACCGTAGTGGGTTCTTCCTGCTCTTCTCATATTCCCTCAGTATGTGCAGCTCTGATTTTCGGAAAAGCACATGACCGCGCCGTGCGTTTTGGAGAAACCCTCTATACTCGCTGGTGGTGAATATTCATTGTTGACGGGTGTTACCCCACCTTGCCTCCGTTCGCATAGTTTGCTGAAGTGAACATGTACCGCCGCCCTGCTCTCTAGAAACCTAAGGGCTTTTTGTTCGCATGCATCGTTATTTTCTTGTGGCAACCATCTGTTGTCTGTTTCTACACTTTTCCAAACGTTCATACGGCTCGGAATGATTACATACCGCGATCCTGCTCAAGAGGAGCCCGTCGTCCTACTCTTTACACATCCGTCTTCCTGCATCCTAAAAAGCCGCCGCCACATGCTCTCCAGACACCCGCCTCCCTGCTCTCTGTACAACCCGCTATCCCACGTAGCTCGTCTAACGTCATATATCTCGATGTTTTACATACCCATATGTTACTGTTTTTAATTTTCATCACCTCGTTAACCCCACACAGTCGTTGCACCGGTGCTAATTAATATCTACGAAACCTACGCTTCGTATTCCTTCTTCCATCCTGCTTGTGTCCAGATCCAAGTGCTTCAGACTGAGCATCCTCCGCCTTCCGAGCTCTCTGTGAAAAATTTTGCGTGCTCAAACGAAGACACGAAGGCCACTACCCTGTGTACGTACACTGGAGCAGACCAGAATCTACTGCAGGCGGTTTATCGTCGACTACGTACGTGTCATATGAAGGGGGCAATAGGGTGTTCGTCTTCGTGGATGCGGGTAAATACGTAGCGTTAGGAAGGGAATGGCGTTTCGAGACACCAGGCGGGGTGTGGGGGGTTTCGGTGTGCAAAGCTGGATGTGAGGGGGGGGCTGTGAGTCCCGTCCGCCCGCCTGCTCTCTGGAAAAGCTTCTGCGCATGAACGAAGGCACTACGGTCACTACTGCGTACCCCAAAGCGGAATCTACTACGCGTACACGCTGCTATATTCGACTACGTAGCATAGGGGCGGTGTGGGGTGTTCTTGGCGAATGCGGATGAATTCGCAGCGTTAGAAACTCAATAAGTTTGAGACACAGGCGGGATGTAAGTTGATTTAGTGTGCAAACCTGTATGAGCGTGGGGAGGGGGGGGGTGGTGGGGCTGTAAAATGTTGGGTATCGGAGGAGTGACGCTCGCTCGGGCCTACAAGTTTAGAGGCCAATGTTCGTACATTTTTGTAATAAAAACGAAGAAAGGCTGTTGATGGGAGTGGAGTGTCTGCGCGACCTACCGGGTAGTATACACATAAATTTAAAATGGGATTATTACGAGCGAACGCGAGTGTGTTTCTGATTTGGAAGGCGTTTGTTTTTACCGATCCCTTTGCAGCATAGCTGTCAGGTGGATCTACGTAGACGCGTGCTAGGATAGAAGTAGCACTTTTTTCTGATTTTGTTTCTGAATGATCGGCGCTCCTTAACCCAAATCCGTCAGACTTTTATTCTTGTGTGTTACCATATGTTCCATAGTATACCTAGCTCATGGGATTGTTGATAGGGTAGCACTTTTGGTTTTATCGAAAAACTTTGTTTCTCGCGAGGTATGGAGCTCCTTGCGCGAGGAGCTCATACAAAACACGGTGCACCTCTATCGTAGCATGCGTCCGTACACGACTGTGATGAACTCCGAAGAAAACTCACAGCAAAGTAAAACATAACATACATCAGCTATCAAATTGTTTTGCTTGACCAGCAGACGCCGATCGCTATCATCGCATCAGCGCAGACAGAGAGCAGCGGAACCGGCCGACAAAACACAGCACCACCACGAGGCGAGACAGCCACAGACGCCGCCGCCGCTGCCGGGCGAGGGCCAGCTTCTGGGAGGGGAACGGTCCGCTACGCTATACCTACCTGTTGTGCTCTGTTGGTCTCGGGTGGGCTTGCTCATACGCGATGCCTTGTACAGAAGCGTGTACCTCCAAGCTTAATTTCGTTGGGTCATCAAGAGTTCCTACTTCTTCTGTACGAGTGCCCGTACAGCGGAGGGGAGGATTTCTTTGGAGGTGTAGCGCGGGCCCGAGAGCGGCACAGGTGTTCGCCGAAGAGAAGGATAGTTATAGGTGACTGCGCACCTACCGAAAGGGGTGGCGGAGCAGTTCAAGACGGTGACCGGGGGAGTGGGGTGTGAGTGATCGGCGCTCGAGTACTCGTGTAGCTGTTGCATGTCCTGTTCTTGGTACGTGTTTCCCCAATACCTCCGACGCACACCACTTTACCACAGATATAAATATTCTGCTGCCTGAGTTCCGAGCTGCAGCTACACTATCTTAGTTGGGTGCGAAAGAGTGGGCGAGTATGGTATATAGCGGAGTTGGGGGGGGGGGGGCATTCACATAGTATCGCGCATGGGAGCGGGTGAATGGGGTTAGAGTTGGCGTGGGGAGCACCTTCAAGGCTTCCCAGAAGGTAGGAGCAGAGGGGGGGTGGGGTACCTGCTGTTTGTTTTGCGGGTGGAGGTGGGTTGTCTACAAGCTTTCGTGCGGTGATCCAAACGTTTAGGGGGGCACGCTAGACGGACGACGCGTCCGCTTACAAAGGGGCTGACACAAAACTAACAGATCGTACATTCCCGCATATTTCCAAGAAATGGAAAATATATATTCCTCATATTTATGTACTGTATTCCCTCCTGTTACCTGGCGTGGCAGCCATCCCACGGTAGGGGCATAGCAGAATGTCTGAGCTCCTCGCACGACGAAATATACTCTCAAACATTATTCATCGCAAAAATGAAAGTCCGACGAATTTGGGTTAAGGAGCCCGATCGTTCAGAAAACGATTCAGCCAAAAAAAAGTATACCTGTACCGTAGCACGCGCCTCATAGAGTAGTAGATCGCGATCTCTACGTCCGACCATTGGAAGCTTTTCGCGTGGCCTGGAGTAACGGGGGGACAGAGCATGGAGGAAACCTACGTGCTGTCAATCTCTCTCGACGACTCGATTTTTGTGGAAAATCCGCTCAATTTGGTGGTCTCTGAATCGTCCCATCGTAGGGGTTTCACTTGATTGTGGTGTACGCTCCATTGATTTTTTCCGGCCGGTTGAGCTTCTTTTAAGGGAGGAACGTTCCGGTCAAACTGATACGTTGACTCGTCCGTGCACTTGCTTTAGGACTACAGTACACGAGCAACTCCTACCTGGTACGAGTTTTCGTCGGGTTCCGCGGGCAACCTTCTTCGAAGCCATGACTCGTGGGTGGCATGTTTGAGCTGCTTCATCCGAGGCGCCCAAAACAATTGCCCGCCATCCCTACAAGGCACCACCCCTACCGTGGCATGTGACGCGCGTGCTGCGATAAAGATGCCATTTCTTATTGTGAATGGTCGGGTTCCTTACCGGACTTTGACTATTCTGGTGCTGTAGTATTTTCCATCGCATATTTAATCTATTCTGGAATTATGTTTCATCGGATATCCCTGGTATAGCACTTTTGTTCCCCTCCACAATAACGTTTTGAGCGGGATAAGAGCTTCTGCCAAGTGACCACCCTCATAAGTTACGTGGTGCACCTGCATGCAGGCTATCGTAGCATGCGTCATTTGCTCGGCGATAAACGGACTGTGACGGTCGCCCGCTCGCCTTAAGCGGGGAGCAAAATACTACTGTTACTGAAAACGAAAAAGGAGCCACGACAACGCAACCCCCGCGAAAGGAGTTCCACTTTTGGGGCAAGCATTTCTCTGACCGGGGTTGAGTTCCTCAAATGAACAAGTACCCGACTATTATGATGTGATACTGTTCCTACAATAAAAGTATGTGATTGTTTCAGGGCGAGTAGCGCATAGACGACTTGATCGGGTGGCGCGAACGAGTTTTCTTCGAAGGACGCATGCTACGCACGGTAGAGATGCTACACCATGGTATTTTCTGAGGCTTCGTCGTAGCATAATCGATCAAGTCGTGCAAGGGGTTGTCTCGATTACGAGGTGCAGTTGGAGAACACTCCGGAGGTTGCCATGAGGCGAGAGAGGAGATGTTATCCAAGGTGTATCTAAGGAACCACCGTCAAGATGAAGTGACCGAAGTCAAGTGAAATCAAGGGGGTGAAGGGTACTCCATCCCTTCGGCCCAGTATCTACATGCTACTTACACCTAAACCTTATCCGGGAATTTTAAAATCCCGCCGCATATTTCAGTTACATACATCACACGTACGTATTCGCACGATCAGACACATCAGACATGGGTGCGTGCGACTTATGAAGAACCTATAACCAACGGTTGTGATCAACACCTCGGTTGACGATCTCAAAATACCACCCCAAAACGGCCGTATTTTGATCGAAAATGAAAGAGATACCCGATGGGCACATCCATCCATCCATCCCAGCATGGCGCTTTGGCATATCACAACAAATCGGGTTTGCAAAACAAGGATGGCATTCGGACGACAGACGCGTGCCACGACCGAGGTAGCACGTTTAGGCGGAAACGTTTTCTTAACGATCGGGCTCTCCCCGTTCCAAACTCGTTGGACTTTCTCCCTCGTGGTTGCATTATTTTTCACGAGAGATTCAGGTCAAGGAACTTGTTCATTCGGTAGCACTTTTCGTTTTATCAAAATCCATTTTGTTTGGCGACGTATGGAGTTCCATAAGTGAGAGCTCAGAAAAACAGGGCGCACGTCTATCGTAGCATAACCACGCGTGCTACCGGTAGAGGTAGCACTTTTCGGCTGGATGGTTTTCTGAACGATCGGGCTCCTTAACCCAAATTCGTCGGACTTTCATGTTTGTGACGAAAAATATTTCAGACTATACTTCATTCATGATATGTATCCTCCGGCAGGACTTTTATTTTCTCCAAACAATATTGTTTAGGGTGAGGTATGACGCTCCTCAAGTGAGGAGCTCATAAAAAAAACATGGTGCACCTCTATCGTAGCATGAGTCATACGTCCACTTTGGGTGAAGGAGCCCCGTCATTCAGAACCCGTTTCAGCCAAACAAGGTATACCTCTAGCGTATATAGCTGGCGTCGACGGCTGTACGTTTCGGGTGAGGTATCGGTGCATTGATCTGCTCATGTCAGGACCTCATCAAACTTATAAGAGGTACACCCAAACCGCCCCCTGCACGTTTTGCAGGTCCGAAAGGGATGCGTGGGCCCGGAATCAAAGCGCTACCAGAGCAACAACCCACCCCCCCCCCCCCCCCCCCCCCCCATAAAATAAATTTGCTCCAGCACGTAAATAGCTACTGCTGCTGGTCGGAGTACTTGTTGTGCGTATACGGTCGGTGATGTTTAGTGCTTGTTGTGTGTATACGGTTGGTGATGTTTAGTGCTGTCCCCCGTCCTGTGATAGGTTACTGCTGAAAAATACCCACTGCCAGGGTACATTGGGCTCATGCTACGGTAGAGAGGTGCACCCTGTTTTTTCTGCCTTATAAGGGTGGTCACTTGAGGAGCTCTACACTTCCCCCAAAACTGACTTCGGGACAAAATATAAGTGCAATATATCTATATATACCCGACGAAAAAGATTTCAACACGAGAAATAAAAACTGACAATTTTGGGTTATGGACCCCCCCCCCCGTCTTTCAGAGAAAATAAACAGCCGAAAAATGCTACCTCTATTGTAGACGCATTCTACGATAGAGGTGCACCATGTTTGTCTTTTAGCTCCTCACTTAAAGGAGCGTCATACCTCACCGAAAAAAAACGACAAAAATATTTTGGGGGAAAATAAAAGTTATGTTTAATGATACATATCATGACCGAAGTATACTCTGAAATAGTTTTCGGGTCACAAACATGAGAGTCCGACGAATTTGGGTCAAAGAGCCCGATCGTTCAGAAAACGATTCGGCCTTAAAGTGCATCCTCTAACGTAGCGTGCGCCTGTAGCACGAGGGATTGTTATTTGTACAGTGGGTCTAGGGGTATGCTAAACTACTGTAGAGGTGCACCTTATTGTTTCTGGGGCTCCTGACTTGAAGAGCTCCATACACGCCCATAAACTGATTTAGCAAAATTAGGAAAGGGAACCGAACAAACCGTCCAATGGTCTTGCGGTATACGATGGAATAATATTGCCAAAGAAGACTCGCTTTTGACCATTTTCGGTTAAGGAACCCTATGATGTCATTCCAAAACAGAACCATTCAAAAGTGCTGCCTTCATCGTAGTATGGCTCGGTACCTACCCCTATTCAACAGAGGTTGTGGCCGAGGCCGGGACTGACTCTCTTATCTAGCCTTCTCTCTGGATCCAACAGTGGCAAATATATAAGTTTAGTGTAGGCGGGTTCAGTTGAGTTGGCCTCTCTAAACTGTGATATTCTCTTCTATAGGGTACCCTCGCTTAAATGGGGGATACCCCCTAGTACAGCTGTATTCCATGAATTGTTAGTCCGACAAGGTGCAGCGTTTATTCCAATAACATACCACATAGAATATACCTACCATCTCCGTATGAAAGGGTGACCACAAGGCGTATGCCTTGATAGATGGGAGGTGATATCAGTTAGGCTTGCAGCCGTGTACATATGCTTGATAGCTTCCTCCGGTTCAATTACCTTATTAGCCCCTTAAAAACTGGTCCCACGTATTCGGGGGCAAAATACTTCGAATTAGTGGGGGATAGTACTCCCTGTTCTGAATGGGTTAACATATGCAGGTTGTCGGTAACCCCACTCTACAACTACTGTACCCCACAGATTGCTATATGTCACGCACGGTCTGGACACAGGCATACACTATTTTTTTGTTTATTTTGTTATCCATCCCATTTATTATCTTCGCACTTCCGTCTTTCCCTCCCTAGTCGTAACTCAGATCCGGGGCCACAAAGTAGGCTCCCCTCCCTCCTCCCCCACTACGGTTCTTGCCTTCATTTTTATCGCGCAGAGGGTGGCAAGTCTATAATCAGACGGGACAGAAAACGCCAGCCATCTACCAATCATATCGCTTTATTAACGGGAGCCACGGCAGCCATCTACCAATCAAATCGCTTTATCAACGGGAGCCACGCGAAATCACGCCGCACACAGGAAGCCCACAGCACGCAAACACCGCAACACTCACGCGACAGCCATGCGACGATTGACCTTCGATCTCGACAAATACCCATCCCACGATTAACCCACTTCGTACCGGGCATGACCAGTGAATCTACATAACGATCTCGAAGGTATCATTGCGACCCGTAGTCTAGGAGGCGAGAGCTTGCCTGCCGCGTCCTATGGTCTTCGTCTGAACCTTCAAAAAGCTCTGTTTTTGGCCATCGGAGAGGAATCGAGATTTTTTTCGTCTGTTTCCAGCACATTGGCTGCCAAAATCATTTGTATCAGACGCCTGGCCGGCGCCCGCCACATACCATCCACCGAGAGGGGAGCACTGTAACACTAGGGTGGGTCGGAGCCTCTAAACAGCCCGATCCGTTCAAATTTGATGACGCAGTCGCTGTGTTTGTCGATCGATGTCAAACATGAAAAACGGTCTTTTTCTTGCGCAACCGCGAGTGATCAAGATTTTTCATCGTCTGTTTTCTACACACCAGCGGCCGAATGTTTTTTTACCAGACGCCTGACCGGCCCACGCCACGTATGACCGACCAAGGTATGAGCACTGTAAGACTAGGATGGGTCGGAGCCATTAACCAGCGTGATCCGTTCAGAGCTCATGACGGGGTCGTTGGATTTGTCGATCGATGTCTACCGAGGATTCTCATAAAAAACACTGTCTCAGAAGAACCGGGAACTGATAATCACGACTACGTAGGCGAGATTTAAATCACGACTACGGGGACGTTTACGACCCATCCCCGGGTTTTAGGCCTTGCGTTTCGCATTTTCCCGTTGCAGTCGTCCTCTCCAGCACACCATCCAAATTCCACAGACGAGCGTCCAACAACAGCTGAGCCCTGCACCAGCGTCTTCCTTACTGAATAAACACTAAACTCTACGTAATTATCACGTAAAGTCCTGTCGCTGTAGTTCTCACAGCCCAAACCGGCAACTTACAATACCCCTAACCCTATCCCCAACCCTGACCCTATCTTCACTTCGGGGAAACGCAAGGCCTGAAATCCGGGGATGGGTCGTAAACGTCCCCGTAGTCGTGATTTAAATCTCGCCTACGTAGTCGTGATTTAAATCTCGCCTACGTAGTCGTGATTATCAGTTCCCTCCAGAACCTGCCAGAACAGGAGTTTCATGAGTATTGCGCGGGCTTCGCCCGCGTAATTAAAGTCCCCGGAGCTGTCCCGTGCACGTAAAATTTGCCGGGGACGGGGTTGGGGTTAGGGTCTAAAGTAGTGTTTTCGGCGTTTTTCTATATATTCGGTCTCATAACACTGTAACCACACGCGGGCCACAACCAAGTCCCCGATTTATATACTGTATCCTATATAATAATTCAGAATTGCGGTAAAGGCGACTCTATCTTGACACTTTTATTTTAAGAGAAATCAGGTTTAATGTGCAATATACTCGTACATGCCCGGAACCAAACAAACGCGGTACGAAGTATTATTAGGAGCAGCAGTAGGGGTGCCATCCGCGGTGGTTGGGTGTTGTTTTGTGCTCAACGACTAAATACAAGAAAAGTACGACGACCAACAACATTTCGTGGATTGATCTGAAACGTCTGAGTATGGCATACACAAAAGGTGGTTCAACAAAATATAACGTTCGGAATGGCCTAATGACAAACTCCGGAAGCATTCATGGAAGTATAGAATACACATATAAATATTGCGTGATAATTGCCCGTGAAATTGTGTGTTAGAGCATTATTAATTCGCAGATGACATAGAAATTCAGCCGTACGCAAGCCTGCAACGAGAGTATAGATAAAGCGCGCGACCAATAGAGTGATACTGTTGACCCGAATATATGATAAATATATATACACGATAGACATGCCCTAAATACAACGACGCCCCCTGAAAAGCGAATGCCTATTCCCGGCCCTTTTCGGGGAACTGAGAGCCGCGATATTGTTATCAAAGGACCCTATAGCATTGATTTCCACATGTTCCAGATGTTTTTTCGCGTCATGTTTTTTACTTCCAGGCGTTCCACATGTAGGTTCCAAATAATAGCAATACTTATATTTATATATATATATATATGTGTCACGTTAAACCGCTTTTCTACCATCATATCACAGCACACCCGGTGTCCGTGCCGATGCTTCATCCTAGAGAAAGCCGTACAGTATTGTAGTCAAAAACTACGAACAGATACTCACGTTGCAGTGCAGCAATAAGCAGAGTAGACATGCAACGCATACGAAGTATATACAGATTAGCACCAGGTAGTATGTGAAAGAAGGAGTGCATTTTGTGCAGATGACTCGCTTTCTATTTCTTTCTTGGTTTTTGTTTGGGAGTATAAATGAGTGATCTATGATGAAGCTCATTATGCTACACACTATCGGACGACAAGGGTCCTGAAATTAACATACAATGTGCAAAAGTGCTACTTACTGTCAAAAGCGTTCGATATGTTTTGCTCCATTCAAGCTCACTGTTTGGGACGAAATCTGGAAACTGTTGAAAACAAGAGCCTCTCCGAAAACAACGGCCCTGACTGTGCCCAGACAAAATAGAGGAAACGACCAAAACACACTTCAACACCACGAAAGCATGTCACACCACAGACAAAAACAGACGTTATGTCAGCAGCCGTCGTGGGTTCCGAATAAAACTGCTATTATTGCCCTATTTCCCATTTGCTTTTACAGGATCGCGCTCGTATCCTTATCCCCATGAAGGGACTTTCAAGAAAGAAGCATCTTAAAGGCAAAAGGGCCACGAAAATCGATACGAAAAGTGAGATCAACTTTGACGTTAAGTCTACACTTTTGTCGAAATACAACAACAAAACATTGCAAGAACACTACTGTAGTAACCATTTGAGAACGTGCTATTTTTATGTGGGTTCTGCCGATGGCTGTACTGAAAGAACCAAGGCGACAATTCACACGCCGGTTGTGTCCAACAATGCCCTGAGTGAAAATGAAAATTCGCGTTCGCGTCGATCTTTATATTTTTCAGTTTTGCTTTATTTATAGCCTTGAAAGTCTATTTTCGGTAAGGATTGCAAATGGCCAATTTTCAATATATTTATTTTCGGCTAGCTCAGGAAACCATATTCTAGACCCGATATTGAAAATGTGTTCCCGGAGGATTGTGGTGATTAGCTATACGATCATCATACAAGTTGTATTGTAGTAAAATATCCACGGAAACTTTTTCAGCGCCATCAAAAATGGATATTTTACTACAATACAACTTGTATGATGATCGTATAGCTAATCACCACAATCCTCCGGGAACACATTTTCAATATCGGGTCTAGAATGTGGTTTCCTGAGCCAGCCGAAAATAAATATATTGAAAATTGACCATTTGCAATCCTTACCAAAAATAGCCTTTCAAGGCTATATATAACTAAAGCAAAACTGAAAAATATAAAGATCGACGCGAACGCGAATTTTCATTTTCACTCAGGGCATTGTTGGACACAACCGGCGTGTGAATTGTCGCCTTGGTTCTTTCAGTACAGCCATCGGCAGAACCCACAAAAAAATCGCACGTTCTCAAATGGTTACACCCACCCACCCATCTATTGTTCTATGTCCCACGTTGAAAGTTTCCCCGCCATAATCCGGGCCAGAATCGATTCGAAAAACACCCGCAGTGAGAAGTAGATGATATTCCGCGTAGACGAACGTGTTTTCATAAGTGCCCGCATGTAATTATGATTATGTTGTTTCCGTGGGGTAGAGGGTTTTGACATGAGGCTGTAAGGGAATATTTTGTGCCCACGTAGACTATGACGGTGTTGTTTCAATGAAGTAGGATTTGGTAACCGTAAAGTATATTTTTGTTTGCACCATTAGATAGAATGATGAGGCTGCTTAAATGATGAGGTAGGGGTATGTCGATATTCTGTGCGGGATTATTGTCCGGACGGTGCGGGGTTTTATTTCTGGCCTAGGCTCATCACGGCTACCACACGCACGCCGGTCCGGAAATAGAACCCTAATCCCAACTCTTACCCTAGTGAGAGGCCTGCTTAGTTGGTGTGTAGCGCTGGGTCATCGTGCTTGCCAAGGTTTTCTGTGTTAACCCCTTCGGGACCCCATTGGAGCGATACAAGGGGTATAATGGATATAACGGATAGTATATAGCGGGCTTAAGGGATACAAGGGATACTTGTAACAATTAACAAGCAACGGCTGTAGGATCGAAGATTTGGGATATATGGCACACAAGAGATATAATGGACGCAAGGGATACACATGATAGTTACCAAATACAAGGGTACATTCGGTGCTATTGTGCGCCGTCGTCGAGCAGCGTGAGCGAGCGCCCAGCAGGATCAAGCTGTGCCCACGATGTAGGAATCCTTGCATTGCAAATCACGGCAGGCAGTGACATCCGTTCGTTGCCGTGACCGGATTAACTTTATCATAGCCGATGCGGTGTGGTGCCATATCTCCTGAGTTCGTCACAAGGGGACGTCATTCGTGTATCTCGTCCATAACATTGCTTCGAATAGTTTTGTTGCTGGCCCCAACCAGACCAAGATTTTATATGCGCCAGTCTTTGAATACACTAGTATACGAGTGAATGTATATATAATATATATGTAGATTTATCAGTAAACCCGGTCGGAACATTTTGATCCAAAATAGTGTCTCCCCCACCGGAGATCAGGTTTTGACTGACGTCACGATAGCGGAGGGGGCTATACTTTATACCCATACTTTCTAAACCTTTCGTTTAGGAAGCAGCCCAGAAATTGTACTTAATTACTTACTTACTTACTTACGCGCAACCAGGTTACTTAGATGAGCACGTACTTGTTTTACCGCCTTTCGCCACTTTTTGGTGGCGCAGATATAAAATCAGCCCTTCGCAGGAACCACCGGAGGCATACTTGGCGCCCTGGTTCCGTTTGTTACCATGTGGTAGGCCGTACATATCTACACCAACTCCTACCTGCTATGCATGCAGCCGTATTTCATTCACGTGCGAAACCTGAATAGCCTTGCATGAACGCGTTCGGTTTATTCATCGCTTGCATGTAGCCCACTCGTGCGATTGATGACTCTGTACTCCGTGCCTCGCTTTGAACGTTGGACATTAAAATCAAACATTGGTCGGCGTAGATTAGGAAGAAAAGAAACCGTTCCATGACCTGTGCATATGTCGGAACGAAGAAAAAGGCGAAACAAGAGAAAGGCCTCAAAATAAGTTGGAGGATAGTCACTCGAACCACGAGGGGCCGTTATCGGGTTCAGGTACAGGGCCTAGAAATGGCGACCTGTTATCGTAGCACGAGTCCTCGGCTGGTGTGCCGCAGGCTAGCCGCTGTGCTTGCAAAGGCTGCATGCGTGTATAGTTGTTGGTGTGCCAGGACATCTGAGGAAACTCGTTTGCGCCGGCAGATTTTCGCGCGGTCTTACAAGTTATCTGTATATGAATGCCTTACTAATATAATTATTCCATTTGTCGCCTGACAATGTATGCAGCTCTTGTTTCAACCATGCCTATTGTATGTACCTATCCTTCATACCTTCATATATATGACATACATACATACGTACTCGTACACCAATACTGCAGTCCTCCTTATGGGTGCCTTTTACGTACTCTTTCATATTTTTCTCGGCCATCCATCGATCAATGTGTATGCAGCATGAATAAGCTTCATCGTTGATCACTCATAGGAGACACGTGCTACGGTAGAGGTAGCACGTTTTGGGTGGATCCTTTTCTGAACGATCGGGCTCCTTAACCCAAATTCGTTGGGCTTGCGTTATTGTGACGACTAATGTTTCATAATATACTTCGATGGTGATATTTCTCATCCGGCAGCACTTGTATTTTCCTCCAAAAACATTTTTTTCCGTCAGGTATGACGCTCCTTAAGTGAGGAGCTCAGAAAAAAAACATGGTGCACCTCTATCGTAGCATGCGTCAGGACTCCGAAACGATTTAACCAACCACAACAAACAAAACGAAGAGCTCTCTGCACCCAAAACCTGCTTCCTTGTGCGGCTACTCCCGGCTTGAGCTTTGTCTGCTCCATCGTTTGCCTCGTAGATGGAAAGCAATGAACGTCTTGAATTGCTCCTGCAGTTCTGTGCGGTAAACGTCGGTGGAGAGAGTGTAGGTGAAGGAATGCATAGGACTGGTGCTACGGTAGGGGGTCATGTTTTAATCTAGGTGCTTGTTGTTCACCTCCACAGAGCCACTCGGCCGAGTGACTGCTTACTGCATTGCCCTCAAAACCTGCTTTTGCTATCATTTTGTTGTTCTATATGCACCGCCATTGGAGGTTTTGTTACGCAACGCCAACAAACTAAGTTTAAGTCCATATTTCACTTAGATTCGGAGCCACTCGTCCGAGTGGCTAAAACCCGGTGGTAGTGAAAATGTGGGTACCCCCTTTATCGTAGCACCGCTTATAGAGAGCACAGTATTACGGGGGACCAAAGTAAATAGGACCTGCGGTGCACACTAAAACATATACGTTTACCTATCTTTACTAACAAAATGTGGTCCTATTTAATATGGACCTCCGTAATAGTGTAAGTTCGCCAAGTATTCAGAGATGATTGATAAGTGTATGTGCATATGGTATGACTGAAATAAAAGCTGCACCTTGTCAGATGGCTAGTGGGATCATAACACGGTAGTAGCTTGTTTGAATATTTGATTTCACACTTTGCTCAAGTCGTTATTTAATGAATTTACTTACCTCGGAGGAAAAACTGAATAATTGTCTTAAACAAAAGTCAAATACTAGTAAACAGGACCTGCGGTACCCACGAAAAACGAAAAACCTATATATATTAAAACAAAATAATACCTACTGGTTCTATTTACTATGGTCCTTCGTAATAGTAGAAATCGACGCCGAGATAGCCACCGCAACACAACTATCACTTGGGTGTTATCACCATCACTCCTCTACGAATACACGGTTATTTCATATTCCGTGCAACAAGGAAAGTGCACCTATTTATCTGTCGACTTGTTGGGTTGAACATGTACGTCATATTTCGTATTCCGATACGAACACCTCAGCCGTGCGACGTTTGGGTGAGCACGTTTCTTTCATTCCAAATACTACTACTGCTGTAGGTGCTGAGGCGGGGCTCCGTACTTGAGAAATCGCTGGGGTGTCACAGCGTGAACGCCCACAACAGCGCTACGGGGGGGACCACCTTGACCCCGTGCCCGAGCGAAATTATTACATGGCAAATCACCCGGACACTGCTGTAAGTAGATTGCATCCTCCGCCAATCACGCAGTGTGTGCCGTGAGTGCGGCCGCGTGGTTGCTGTAACCGTCCTCTTTTGTCGTCAATGTTTTCCCCTCGCAAGGCTCGAGGGGCAGTTTTTACTCAACATTCGGTCCGTAACCCTACTCAGTTTTGTGTATATAGTATACCCCATACCCATTCCAGGTAATACGAGTATGTAGGTATTCAAGCAAAAATGGTATAATACCTGTTCGTACACGTGAAACTACTGTAGTATAGTACTACGGGGGACCATCGTAGATAGTATATAGAACCTGCGGTACACACAAAAACCTATATATTTACTTACCTATTTGTAGTGACAATATTCGGTTATATTTGACGCAAGTCGACGAGGGAAGAAAGTGCTGAAACCTTCTCGCGATAAAAAGCAAGGCAAGAACCGTAGTGAGGGAGGAGGGAGAAGAGCCTACTTTGTGACCCCGGATCTAAGTTACGACCAGAAAGGAGAGAGAAAGGAAGGACGAAGACAATAAATGGGATGGACAAAACAAAATGTCTGCGGTCCCCTGTAATAGTACTGTAGTTTTATTCTTATCTATGTACTCGTACTGTAGGAAGGCCAACAACGCTTGGAGTTGTCTATATGTATATATGACGAGTGTAATGAGTAGAAGTCTGTCCGGCAGGGGGGCCTGCATCATCACGTTCATCTACTCGCTCGCTATAAAACAAATGACATGCATGCGGTGCATGATTTTTATACACTTGATAAATGTATATATTAATAATATGTATATAATATATATGGTCCATCCGGGACAGTATTTCCATTCACGTTTTATACTATACCGAGTCCAAAAAATATAATTGAACATTGAAAATTGAATATTCGTGATCGCAAAGACAAGACGAATCGATGCTGAGATTTTGAACGGAAACACAATTTCACACTAATAACAAGTAATTATGCAACACAGCATCAAGAAAAAAAAACAAGACCGGCCAAAATTGGCCAAAATCAGTCGTTTTGGGACAAGTCCTCAATATCTAACGAACGTTTGCTTTCCAGGAAAACCTAAAACAAGCCCTGCGCGTATGGCTTCAATTCATCGTTTGCCGCCCTCTAAAATAAAATTCCACACAAAAGTATTCAATGTAAACTTGAACAAAACGACCTCCAAAATCCGCATTTTTGCCGATATCTCCGTCAGTTTATCGATTTTGTTCAAACCGAAAAAAAGCCCAGGCGCAAATGTGACGAGCTAGCTAAATACGCAGTCTAAATATTGTGCGGCAACATTACAATCCACCTAAGCTTGGACCAGAAATTCACGTTTTTTGGAAATATCAGGCTAAATAATAATTTAAAAAAAAAATCGACGTGTTATTATATCCGTCTCGAGAGGGCCGTTTTAAGGGTATCTCTGTTTTTTTCAACAACCTACCCATACCCGAGATAAGGGTTCCTTGGTGATGGGGGAATTTCGGATATTTGGAGCCGGACGGACTATATATATATATATATGTTGACGGTTGATACGGCGTACAAATCATACGCGCATTCAACCCATATCGACCACCTACGCGCATACACTATTCGAAGCATGTACCCGTTATGTCATGCTTCATACTGCTGATGTATTATTGTGTTATTACTATTCCATTTGCCATTTGACATGTCCAGTTATTGTTGCAATCATACCATTCACAGATAGATACCTGCTGTATACAACAAATAATAGCATCCCGTGATAATCACATCGGTCTACTGTTTCACGACGCCTAATAGGAAGTAGGAATTATGGTCCAGGCTGGAATTCGTATTGTAGAGGGGGGGTGCTTTCCACACTAATTTGAAGATGAATGCTCCCGAGTACCATATTCTTCTCCTCTAAATATGAGCCTAGCTTTCATATCAGCTTGTTTCTTACTAGGTGTCCTGTACTGTATGACACGATAACAAGCAGTATGTCATAATGCAAGTAAATAGGAAGCAATATAGACGCTTGCTACGGTCCACCGTTTTTTCTGGCGTTCCTCCCTTGAGGAGAGCTCTAAATGAATAGCAGGTGAAAAACTGATTTTACAGGAAACTAATACGCAGTACCTACTAATATACCAGGTAGGTGTATTCAACGAAACACTATGCAACACAAGAACAAAAAAGCCCGACGGATTCGGGTTAAAACCTCTTAAGAACTGGCCCCACAAATTTGGGGACAAACTACTTGTAATTAGTGTGGGACATTGTTTTTCAGTTTTGAATGGGTCAAGGGAGCCCCGTCGGTTAGAAACCGTTTCAGTTCTAACGTGCTATGGCCTCCATCGTAGCACGCGTCTATCATATTATCATATTATCTGTAGAGTGCGACTATTAATATGTCCATATTGTTATTGTTATATGATTTGCCTTCCGACAATGTGCAGGGCATTATTCTTTCAGAATGAAAAATCTGACCCAATTCGTCGAATACCACCAATCTCATCCAACCAATTCTCCTCCCCTCCATGTACTCAATAGACTACTCATATTTGCCATCCGGCAATGTGCGGCATGAGCTTCAACGTTGATCACTCATAACATTCCCGAAAGAAGAAAACCACGGAAACGAAGGAACCCTATACGCAAAGTCTAACGTACTGATGTCAATACTTCCCGCTAAGCTTTATCCACAATACTCCATTTGGTTGTTCTTGCTCCCTCCTTCTCAATATATGTCTTATTCATTTACGTTCTACGTAAGTCCGAAGCCGCATCCAAGCTCCATCCCCATTTCATATTTATTATCCCATTTGCCATCTGACAATGTTGCAGCTCCTTTTTCATCACCATGCACCTATATATCACAATCATCAATCATCCCTGAATACTTGACACACTCATGTACCAAACATGCAGTCCCCGCCCTTATGAATGACTATATTCCTGTATACCCGACTCCTCACCGATGTTTCACCACTAATATATAATATATATTTATGTTTACAAGAACGGTGGAATGAGGAGCGTGACAGACGCCTTCAAGTGGTCAAACTCCTAACTGCATTAAGCTACTGCGTTGGCGGTTCTTCTCTTTTTGCTGTGTTCCTGCAATTAATTGTCATTGATGGGATCGTTTTTTATTCTAAGCGATTTGGGTCAGCACATAAACCTTTTTTTACTGACCGGCAGGTAATTGATGGGTGTGCGTGGTGGGTGAGAGATTTACTGGGTTGGTCGGTTGGTCCCTCGGCTGGTAGTCCCACAATCACCAACACCACCCACCAACATTTACTGTTAATTAAGCGATGCGTGTCAGCGCAAAAACCTTGTACGAGTACAGAGAAAAATGTACCAGTAAACAAATACATCTGAATCATTTCATAATTCGTTTTTGTTGTATGATCTTTTTGCTCGTATTTTGTAAAATCTGTATCAGGTATCAGGTCGGTTGGTCCCTGGGCTGGTAGTCCTACAATCACCAACACCACCCACCAACATTTATTGTTAAGCGATGCGTGTCAGCGCAAAAACCTTGTACAGAGAAAAATGCAAACTAAGAAATCTGAATCATTTCAGAATTCGTTTTTATTTGTATTGTCTTTTTGCTCGTATTTCGTAAAATCTGTATCATTTCAGAAATCGTGTTTTATTGTCTTTTTGTTTTCTGCATCTCTCAGCAGCAGCAGCAGATAAGAAATGGGATGGACAAAAAAAAACAAAATGCTGCTGCTGCTGAACGAGTGCGTACCAGGAACCACCACCAAACCACGGGACGAAGCCACCACCAACCACCACCAGCCACTACGAGCAACAACAACTTCTGGTGCTCCTGCGGCTCGTGGGGCAGGGGTGGTGGCGGTGGTGGTGATGGTCGTCGTTGTGGTGTTTGCTGGTGATGGTGGTGTGTGTGCTGTGTGCGATGATGGTCTTCCTCTTCTCGTCCGATCATCACCGTTGTTGCTCTACTGCCGAGAAATGTGGTCTTCAGTTTCAACCCTTGACAGCCTTGACATGCCGTGACTGTCACCAAACAACTAGTTTTTAGTGTGGAACACGCCACCCTACACCCTTGACAGCGCATGTTTTGCCTTGCTTGACATGTCTCCTCATCGTTGCTATATACTACTGCTAGTTTGCTCTACTGCCGAGAAATCCCAGTGACACAATTTGGTACTGGCAACAGTTTAGGGCAGTCACTACCGCCTAGCTCTCCGATCTCGGCACGGCTTTCGACACGAATAGCACAGGACGGTCGGCACAAATAGCGGGCCTCTATCAGTCCCGAGCGTGTCTGAATCGGTTCAGTGTACGCGTCGCGCGCCAAAAAAAAGCAAAGCGAACGAAGTGCGGACGAAGTGCAGACGAAGTGCAGACGAGCAGACAGACGAGCAGACAGACAAACCTCAATATTAAGGATTCTTTAAATAAAGCCACGCTGCGGCAGCTTTCAGAACTGTTTTTTGTCCGTTTGTGTCCGTTCGCGACCAGGGGGGTACACCCCCACGGGCACATACCCAACCATTATGAAGAGCATCTATTGATGCTTCGAAGGGCTTCGCCCTTCTCAGCATCAATATCTCCTCATTACAAGAACGGTGGGAATGAGGAGCGTGACAGACGCCTTCAAGTGGTCAAACTCCTAACTGCATTAAGCTACTGCGTTGGCGGCTCTTCTCTTTTTGCTGTGTTCCTGCAATTAATTGTCATTGATGGGATCGTTTTTTATTCTAAGCGATTTGGGTCAGCACATAAACCTTTTTTTACTGACCGGCAGGTAATTGATGGGTGTGCGTGGTGGGTGAGAGATTTACTGGGTTGGTCGGTTGGTCCCTCGGCTGGTAGTCCCACAATCACCAACACCACCCACCAACATTTACTGTTAATTAAGCGATGCGTGTCAGCGCAAAAACCTTGTACGAGTACAGAGAAAAATGTACCAGTAAACAAATACATCTGAATCATTTCATAATTCGTTTTTGTTGTATGATCTTTTTGCTCGTATTTTGTAAAATCTGTATCAGGTATCAGGTCGGTTGGTCCCTGGGCTGGTAGTCCTACAATCACCAACACCACCCACCAACATTTATTGTTAAGCGATGCGTGTCAGCGCAAAAACCTTGTACAGAGAAAAATGCAAACTAAGAAATCTGAATCATTTCAGAATTCGTTTTTATTTGTATTGTCTTTTTGCTCGTATTTCGTAAAATCTGTATCATTTCAGAAATCGTGTTTTATTGTCTTTTTGTTTTCTGCATCTCTCAGCAGCAGCAGCAGATAAGAAATGGGATGGACAAAAAAAACAAAATGCTGCTGCTGCTGAACGAGTGCGTACCAGGAACCACCACCAAACCACGGGACGAAGCCACCACCAACCACCACCAGCCACTACGAGCAACAACAACTTCTGGTGCTCCTGCGGCTCGTGGGGCAGGGGTGGTGGCGGTGGTGGTGATGGTCGTCGTTGTGGTGTTTGCTGGTGATGGTGGTGTGTGTGCTGTGTGCGATGATGGTCTTCCTCTTCTCGTCCGATCATCACCGTTGTTGCTCTACTGCCGAGAAATGTGGTCTTCAGTTTCAACCCTTGACAGCCTTGACATGCCGTGACTGTCACCAAACAACTAGTTTTTAGTGTGGAACACTCCACCCTACACCCTTGACAGCGCATGTTTTGCCTTGCTTGACATGTCTCCCGACATAAAAAAAAAAGCAGCAGCAGCAGCAGCAGCAGTGTTCTGGCAAGCGCTGGTCTGGTGTGATCATAAAAAAAAACAAAATGCTGCTGTTGCTGAACGAGTGCGTACCAGGAACCACCACCAAACCACGGGACGAAGCCACCACCAACCACCACCAGCCACTACGAGCAACAACAACTTCTGGTGCTCCTGCGGCTCGTGGGGCAGGGGTGGTGGCGGTGGTGGTGATGGTCGTCGTTGTGGTGTTTGCTGGTGATGGTGGTGTGTGTGCTGTGTGCGATGATGGTCTTCCTCTTCTCGTCCGATCATCACCGTTGTTGCTCTACTGCCGAGAAATGTGGTCTTCAGTTTCAACCCTTGACAGCCTTGACATGCCGTGACTGTCACCAAACAACTAGTTTTTAGTGTGGAACACGCCACCCTACACCCTTGACAGCGCATGTTTTGCCTTGCTTGACATGTCTCCCGACATAAAAAAAAAAGCAGCAGCAGCAGCAGCAGCAGTGTTCTGGCAAGCGCTGGTCTGGTGTGATCATAAAAAAAAACAAAATGCTGCTGTTGCTGAACGAGTGCGTACCAGGAACCACCACCAAACCACGGGACGAAGCCACCACCAACCACCACCAGCCACTACGAGCAACAACAACTTCTGGTGCTCCTGCGGCTCGTGGGGCAGGGGTGGTGGCGGTGGTGGTGATGGTCGTCGTTGTGGTGTTTGCTGGTGATGGTGGTGTGTGTGCTGTGTGCGATGATGGTCTTCCTCTTCTCGTCCGATCATCACCGTTGTTGCTCTACTGCCGAGAAATGTGGTCTTCAGTTTCAACCCTTGACAGCCTTGACATGCCGTGACTGTCACCAAACAACTAGTTTTTAGTGTGGAACACGCCACCCTACACCCTTGACAGCGCATGTTTTGCCTTGCTTGACATGTCTCCTCATCGTTGCTATATACTACTGCTAGTTTGCTCTACTGCCGAGAAATCCCAGTGACACAATTTGGTACTGGCAACAGTTTAGGGCAGTCACTACCGCCTAGCTCTCCGATCTCGGCACGGCTTTCGACACGAATAGCACAGGACGGTCGGCACAAATAGCGGGCCTCTATCAGTCCCGAGCGTGTCTGAATCGGTTCAGTGTACGCGTCGCGCGCCAAAAAAAAGCAAAGCGAACGAAGTGCGAAGTGCGAAGTGCAGACGAAGTGCAGACGAAGAGCAGACAAACCTCAATATTAAGGATTCTTTAAATAAAGCCACGCTGCGGCAGCTTTCAGAACTGTTTTTTGTCCGTTTGTGTCCGTTCGCGACCAGGGGGGTACCCCCCACGGGCACATACCCAACCCATTAGGAAGAGCATCTATTGATGCTTCGAAGGGCTGCGCCCTTCTCAGCATCAAATATCTCCTCATTATAATATGTACTTGTTTGTGATAAAACAACAGGATATTATATGGGAATATTATTAATAGTAATAACACTATTCCAGCGGCAGGGGTTATTCCACTGACTGTTTAGCCTTCTGGGTAAGGCTTTATTTTTAAACCGGGTAATTAAGCTCCTCGAGTGGGCAAGGCCGGCCGGTGATTTCTTTAACGTATTTATTCTTGCATAGTATAGTATATATATGCTCGAAGTATTTATTTGGTTTTGAAACTGTATGGCGTATGTATATAGAAGTTTTATAGTATGGACCGGGTCGCGTGAACAAACGTTCTTCGAGTCGTTCATGTTCTGTGTTTCGGGTGTGGAATACCAGACACATACTATACTATACATGCATATGTGTTATTGAGCTCCTCCCTATCATGTGAGAGGAGCTTGTAAAATTAGCCCAACAACCCTCAAAGGCATTCGATACAAAAGCTCTCCTGCCGACAGGAGAAAAACTGCCAACCTGAAGGCTTGCAATACTTTCGTTTGTGGCAGTATCACAAATTCTCCGTACTCCTATATAGGATGTAAGTAAACGGTTGTTTATCTAGTTTATTTTGCACTCCCCAACAATTGCAGTTTTGTTTTGTGGGAAATAGTGTACGGCAGTAAGTAGGTTGTTTCTTCTTCGGTTGCCAGTACTGTGCACACCGTTAAGAAATTGCGAAAGATCCCAAAAACATGACGCGGAGCAAAATGAAACCTGTCTGTGCACAAAGTAAGACTGCTGTATGTATGTAGTTACCGGTATTAGGAATCACCGGTAATGGACCCTCTCCTCTTGTTCTGGCGGTAATTATTTTCTTATAGTCCCCTGGTAAAAACCGCCTCCGTATACACTAGAAACCCCTGTTTTTAGTTGTGTTTCTTGGCGGCTCCAACTATCTAGCAGTAGCAGGACAAAAGCGTGCACAGGTAACACCCAACAGAGAGGCCCTTTAACGTTCTGTAGGGACTTTGACGATTGTTTTCGACGGGGACGATAAGGATTCAGCCCCTGAACTCAAAAGACTTGCGGTATTTCCTGTATATAATAGCGGTAATGCCAAGCGGTACATATATATATCAAGGGTACGCGCGGTAAAGGTCGGGACGGGAAAATGTGGTCGGGACGGGAACGGTACGGTTCGAGAATGGGAAACCGTCAGATTTTTCGTTCCCGACCGCGATTTCCCGACCGTTACCATGGTCGGTTTATGTTCCCGAGCTCTACCGTCCCGCGGTATTGGCCGTGTTCCCGTTCCCGACTGTTTACCATTCCACTGTCTGCCCATTCCCGACTATTCCCGTCCCGCTGTCCGCCCAATCCCGACTATTCCCATCCCGCTGTCATACAAGTGATTCAGGTCCCATCCCGACCATGGGGCACAGCTTCTCCCATCCCGCATCTCACTATTGGGGCAGATAATCCCATTCCATTTACCGCCGGTTTTTTCATTTTCCCATCGCATGATCATGGATGGATGAAAGTGCGTATACTCGTATACATATATTTTTTCTTTCTTTTTTTTCTCTCTCGTTTTTTTTTTTAATTTGCACACGAACTTAAACTGTGTATCAACCATTCAACCGGCCCCGCTCACACTTCGCTATTAGAAATAATGAAATAATGGTACGACGTATATATAATAAATCGGTCGATGGTATAAGCTTGCGTTTCATTTGGTGTTTCTGGTGCAGATTCGTCCCAAGTGGGTGTGTGGGCATTGTGGAAAAAGGGGAAGCGGGGGGTGGTCGTAACAATACTGATGATGTGGCTTTTGTCCCTGGAACCCCTTTTCGTTTTTGTTTTCTGGATTTGACTTATGAATATGCGGGAGGGGGGGAGTCGGGTTTTGAACACCATGATATCGGTTCGTTCATAAGGAGGCCAACAAAGCGTTCGGGTAAACAAATCGTACCAGGTATGTATACACTTCCTGTCAAGAGAGGCGATATTACGAAAATAACACCCTGTCTGTGCTCCGGACTCGATGCTCGGAGTATGCCAAGCATGATATTCAAAATGCAAACAAAGCGTGATGTTGTGTACCAGGTATGCACGTACCATACTTTTTTGTTTTGTTCCTGTTTTACATTCTCGCGAATGTTATACTCGTACTCGTCGATCGTAGCATATCAATACGTCGAAGTCACAAGTCGGTAATATAACTACAGTAGATAAAAGCTACGAGGAGTACTCGTACTCGAAGAAGACTTTTGGTTATAATTCGCTCTTTTCAGCCGTTGTCGCCAGCCTGTGTTCCCGACCGTGTTCCCAACCATTCCCGACTGCGTTTCCCGACTGCGTTTCCCGACCGTATTCCCGACCTATTCACGACCTATTCCCGACCCGTTCGCCGATCATTTCCCGTACCGGCGAAAAATGGTTCCCGTACCGTACCGTAACGCCAAAAATCGGTTCCCGTCCCGTCCCGTACCGCCAAAGAATCGTGTCTTCCCGTCCATTCCCGTCAACCAAATGGTTTCCCACCTTCCCGTCCCATTCCCGTCCCGCGGTAAACAGACGGGAACATTTTCCCATACCGCCCCTCGGGAAGACCTAAACAAATTCCGCCTGCGGCGGGCAAAACGGTCCCATCCCGTACCGCGCGGTGCCGTTTTTGGTTTTCAGCGAAAAAAACGGTGAAGTTAGATATTGTTACGTCACCCCTCCGAATTGCGACAATTACCGTAGGATGCGCAAACCACATATATATACATCCCTGGTGCAGACAGTCTCGAAGAAAGAGCGGGTGAACTGAATATAGTGAATACAGAGTCCACAGCAGCAGCAGCAGTATCCGGCGTGCGGTGTAAGAATATTCATACTCTCGTGGTACACCTGGTACGTACTACTGCTTGTAATGTGTTCATGTATTATATGTATACGTAGCATGCGAGGACACTGAACCCTGATTACACCACTTGAAGATCCAGCTCTTGCGCTGGACCACGGCGGGGCAGAACTACTATACTACGAAAATGCCGCCACAAATAAAAATACGCACTACTCGTTCTGCTACTACTGTTGTTGCTTGGGCAGCACGATTGAGCGCACACATCGCCACAACAACATCTTCTGCCGATATTGAACCTTCTTTCTGGTGACCGGTACCTGGTACTATCCACGGCTACGAGTCATACACTAGGGTGTCTCTAACCTGCTGGAGACGTGAGGGACGCAACGAGCGGAGGGAGAGTGTCTTCGCGAAAGACGCGGGAGGGGGATACAAAGAAAGGAGAGATCAAGCACCACAGCACGCCGACACACACATACTACATACATGGTGGGCGTAATAAGGCGCCTCGGCCGAGGTCCCACCTGGCGCCTGATCGCTACAACGACGGTGAGAAACAGAGAGCGTACGTACAACAATTTCGCTTGGCTTGTATGTAGCCGTCCTGAAGTCAAGGAAACCCCCTCTTGCTTGCTTGTACCGCCCTCTTCAGACAACGCATGCTAGGATAACAGACGTGCACCGTGTTTTCTCTGCGGGCTGCGGGTGGTCGCTTCGAGAGCTCTACACAATCCCACACAAAAAACAATATTAGAGGAAAGCAAAACCTCCACCTGACGAAAATCCCACATATGCGTATCGATAATAATAATACATTGAAAATGCTACACAAAACAAAACAATATATAATTGCGACGATTTTGGGCTTACCTATTTAGGACTGGAGTACCGTTTTGGGGATAAACCGCTCAAATTCTTAGCGATCTGTCCCCAAAAAGGGACTCCAGTCCTCTATAAGGGTTAAAGAGCCTCGCCATTCCCCATACATGTTTCGGCCAAAATCGTGCTACAGTGCCTCCATCGTGCATAGCATGCGTCAGGCTTAAGAGGGGGGAAATTGGCTAAAGAATGTGGCCGATTACAGCAACGGCGTAATCCGAGAGGGGATGATGCAAACTGGTGTTCGGGTTTTTTACAACACAAGGAATCTCGATGCGGCTCGGGGCGCAGCGCGCGATCCAATCGTCTTTTCACCTCGTAGGTATACTGCTGCTGGGTGCATGCATGCTTGTCCTCATGGACGGATGGTCGCACCGAAGGTATCATCGGTGTTTTTTTAATCATCGCTGTCCCTTCGTATATCCCCCACAGAAGGGGAGCCGAAGAGGTTTATATTAATTGTTCTTCGGTATATATATGGTTTATATACAGTATTAATAGTATAAGACGCGTGATACGATAGATGTAGCACTTTTTTCTGATTTTTTTTCTGAATGATCGGGCTCCTTAACCCAAATTCGTCGGACTTTCGTTCTTGCGTTGCCATATTTTCCATAGTATACCTAGCTCATGGGATTGTGGGTCGGGTAGCACTTTTGGTTTCCTCAGATAAGGAGCTCAGAAAGATCACGGTGAACCACTATCGTAGCATTCGTCATATGCTGCACATTCGTATAGTGCTGATGGCATATATACACTATATGGGTATATATCACTACTCTACCAGGGTATACGGTTACGGGGGACCATACATAGTAAATGCAATCTACGGTACAGCATCAAAGCCCATATATCTCCCTTCACTTGCCAATAATATGTGGTCCTATTTACCATGGTCTCCCTTAATACTGTACTGCTACTGCTGCTGCTGCTGCTGCTGCTACTGCTACTTGCTAAAGTGTTTCTGTATGCCTGGCGCCTGATCCAGGTGGTTTCCTTGTTTTGCGAAGGGGTGTGCGTTCAAAAACTATAATCACAGGCACAGCACCTGGTATATTTACAACAACAGCTCCCGAAATCAAGAGGCGCATGTGCATCTCAAACTTGGGGTCTCACTGCTTGCCGCTTGATAGTAGCTGCCCTGTATTATCACTACATGCCTATAAAGGGCAGTATATGGAGTCGATATGTAACTATATATGTAACTATATATGTACAAAGCTACCGTATTTTTAATGCGCATATTACAGTAGTATCAGTACAGAACAGCTACTACTGTTACGTGGGGCCACAATAAATAGGATCCATGGTACACACAAACACCTATCTATATATTTTGGTAGTTTTACTCTAACAATATTTGGTCATATTTACTATGGTCGTCCGTATTACGAACAAGAGGCGAGCAGAAAGGGAACCAGGTTGAGGTGTACAGGAAGAACGTAATCAATTTCGGGAGCTGTTAGAACTACTGATTGTTTGCGTGATTGATGAGACTACACTGCAGATCGCTCGTGCACATGGCTTTGCCAGATGGCAAAAGGGAAAGAGTAAAAATGCCGGTGAAGAGCGTTGAGATCCCTGAGGGGTGCGAACGCTTTTTCAGCGCTCAATATGTCCAGAAAGGGGAGGTTTTGGCAATCCATACAGACCGAAAAGGCGTTTTGTTTTCAGAAGAATCGTTATTTTCTAGACCACCACGGTCTGGGTGCTACTGTAAATTATTATTATATTTGCCATCCGACAATGTGCAGCATGATCTTCAGCGTTGATCACTCATCAAATTCCCAAAAGCAGAAAACCACGGAAACCATCTGGGTGCTACTGTAAATAATACAGACGAAAAATAATTTATTCTCGGAAGGCTCCCTCCCCACCAGATATTTCTGAAAACGCCTGATTACGGTATGTACAGCCAGTAGTTCCGTCGGTATTGGAAACAACATCCCCTATCTTTCTGAAACAAAATCGGGCACTGAAAAAAACGGTCGAAACCCCTGTGCGCGAACTCAACGCTCGTCTTGACGGCATGCACCCCCGGACGGACGCGTGCTGTTAATAGGATAAAGTCCGTCGTAGCACTTTTGTTTTGGCTGAAATGATTTATGAATGATCGAGCTCTTCAACGCAATATCGTGGGACGTTCGTTCTTGTGTTGCAACGGTTTCCATTGCCCACTTAAGCCATGATACTGACAATCCGGTAGCGTTTTTGTTTTCGCTCCGAAATCAGTTTGTGGGTAAGGTATATCGATCTCCTGAAGTGACCACCCCAAGAAAAAACACGGTGCACCCCCTCTACTGCAGCAGGCATCCCACCGGTTCACAACAATTGCGACATGTATTGTATGTATATATTATGTGTCCCGCCTCTCTCTTTTTACTTTATTACCTTTAACGTGTCCGTTGACTGACTGAATAATTTGTTTGCGGTTCTTAACCTATTCAGAACTGAAAAAAGTTATCCCACACTAATTCCAAGTAGTTTATCTCCAAAAACGGGGGACCAGTTCTTAACCCCTCAAGAACTGGTCCAACGAATTTGGGGAAAAAAAACTTGGACCTAGTGCGGGACATTTTTTTTTAGTTCTATTAAGGGGAAAACTGGCAACCCTTTCAAGTCCCATGTATGGCAATCAAAACTTTTATGTAAGGGCCACACGTTTGACGATGAGAAAGCTCAAGTTTACCTTAAAGTTGTTATTTTACGGAGGACCATGGTAAATAGGACCACATATTGTTGGTAAAAATAAGCAAATATATAGGTTTTAGTGTGTACCGCAGGTCCTGTTTACTATGGTCCCCCGTAATAATGTTTTTCCTGGTGGTTTGTTTTTTCTAGAATTTGCTTGTGGTGTCTACTGCTGTACCGTATGTACGATAACAGCGTCTATACTGCTCTGCCCTCTGTTCGATTTCCTGGATTGGGAGAAAACATGCTCCCGGACTTCTGTCATGTGTTTGTCTGTTGTCCTTGGAAGGACAGGTATGATAAAAAAACAAATTTAAATTTCGATTGAAAAAATACAGTATTTGATGAGAATCGTAATATTATCGAGGTACGAGAGAATATGTGTTTTGCATGTACGGGAGAAGTGTAACCAATCAGATGAGTACGGTTTATCTGTACTCGAGTAGCCTGGTCGTCGTGCCCACCTGGGATAGATTGTATTGTCGCCCCGCGAGCGAAGCACGCAAAGCAGGCGAAGCAGGGTTGCGATACAGGTTCAAGGTGGGGTACGGACTAGTTTGAATTCGTGTCGGGGTCCTTGTGTACGGACTGGGGTGGTTTGGGGCCCCGTCCTTCCCTTGGTCGTCCTGTTCAACCGCTGCTGGCAGGTCGCTGTTCTTCGTGCTCTCGTTATAGGTATGGCTCAAGACGCTGCTGCTGCTGCTGCTGCTGCTGCTGCTGCTGCTGCTGCTGCCGATGCCGATGCCCACGATGAGGCCTGTGGCCTCGCAGAAGCTGCGGAGCGATTGAGAGCATGCTGTATTTGATGAGAACGGCCATACAGCAAAAGTCTGTGGTATGTTTCTCAGCCGTCCACGAGCAGTGAGATAGCGCGCAGCAAAGCAGCATACAGCACAGTATTGATGGGCCCGTCAGCATCAAACCCCTCATATATATGAGCAAGCTTTAGATCAAAGTGTGATACCATGCCTGTTTCTAATTTTTGTACTTCGTATAGGACTTATATATAGAAGATTAAGTAGAATGCTGTTGATCAAAGTTTCTCAATTTGATTTTCTTAGCCTCGGCCCACAATATATATGAGCCTTGTTATGTTCTTAGTTCAGTATAATGATTTAGGTCTTGTTTGGGGGTCTATATATACTACTGCAGTACGAGTGTATAGGGTTCGCTTGCAAATATATCAAATAGTTCAGTTTTCGGACCATCGAAACGAATTGTTTTCCCCCTCAGGCAAACGCCGTGAGTGGCCGGCGTTGCTGTCGTCCGCTTTTTGTTTTTGTCGGCACGTAGTACGTTTTCCACCCCGTGTCGCACATGGGGGTTATAATAACCCTCTCCGAGCTTCACAGGGGGAAACTCGGCGGGACAGAGAGGCCATATCATACAATATAACAGTGACTGCTACTACTACTTCTGTGTGATTGGGGGGTCGTACGGATTGATGCCCGAGCTATGACATAATGCAAAGAGCCGTAGATGATACGAACACGGCCGCAACACGACCGACTTGTTGTAATAGTAACAGTGCTGGGCGCTCACGCGCTGTGTTCGGAGACGATTCTTGGTAACATTGTAAATGGATCGTACAATCATTGTTGTTTTGGTTGCCGCTGCTGTTGAGATATCGAGGGGTCAATCCAAGCGGTAGTTGATGCTGCTGTATGTCGATCCGCGTCTCGATGGCACTGTTGGTATTCTCTCTGTAAGCCGAATGGGTTGTGTATACATATGATACGTACGTACGTACGTAGACCACGTGTTTATTATACAGTACGTAGCCGATATGTTTGTGCTGTTTGGTTTTTCGCCTTTCCCCTTTCTAGTAGCAAATAGGAAGCTGCAGTACAGCAGTAACTATTAGCTAGAGTTGTGATTCGACTGCTGCGCGTAATCACTCACTTCCAGGAGGTATTATATCAACTGAAGTTTAGAGGCGCTCTACGAGTACGATATATAGGGATATACGTACGAGAGGCGATTTTCGGCCAAAAGGTTTTTGTTTTTCTTCTGACCGGTTGGGACCCGAAATAGATCGACCTAAGCTAAGCAACTACGGTGTATGAGCATCGTGACTGCCCACCAGTACGGGTGTATGTATACTTCGAAGTATATATATATATATATCTTACATAAGATCACGTTGCCACCGTGCCGTACGGACGTATGCTACGATAGAGGTGCACCTGCATCCAGTGCATTTTTTCTAGCTCCTCGCTTGAGGAGTTCTACACTGATAACAAGTCACCAAATCATAGGTTTTTGGGGGAAATTGAAGGTGCTGCTACCTTGATGAAAAAACCCATGACCTGAGTCTCATAACTAAAAATATTGCAACACAACAAAAAGACTGGAGGAAAGTCCTACGAATTGGGGTTGAGGAACCCGATCGTTCAGGAAACGTTTGAGCCAAAAAGTTCTACCTTTATTTATTGTAGCAGGCGTCTACTGCTGCTGTAGCACCACTTTTTGCATTTTAACTCGGACATCAGTTTTTGCCATACCTTAATCGCGCAGTGATTGTTGCTGCATTCATCACGTGTTTTATCGCCGATTTTCCTACAAGGGTTTATGACCCAATCCCACTGCACGATTGGTACGAAGGTTTTCAAGTTTATGCAGGCCTGGTTTTGATAGCATCTTCTGTCAGTGATTGGTATACTTACTCCACCTACCTCAGCAGAGTCAGTACTCTCAAGTCACTGCTGGATGGAATGACCTAGCTCGGATGGGGGGAGTGTTCCGCACGACCAATATGTAGCCGTGGCCGTCGTGTGCTGTAGCTGTGACAGTAGGATGCAAGAAACAGAAGAGCACCCCAACCAGAGGCAACTCAGACGCGCGCTACGGTAAAGGTAGCAGTGTTTGGCTGAATCGTTTTCTGAACGATCGGGCTCCTTGACGCAAATTCGTCGGACTTTCATTTTTGTGACGAATTATGTTTCAGAGGATACTTCGGTCAGGATATTATGCATCCGACAGCACTTTTATTATCCTCCAAAATCATTTTTTCGGGGAGGTATGACGCTCCTTAAAGTGAGAAGCTTAGAGAATACATGGTGCCCCTCTATCGTAGCATGTGTCCTCAGTCGATCCTGTTGGCACTGTGTGACGAACGGTGTGCAGTAGGACTGTCGCAGTAGTATCACGGAGGACCATAGTTAATGGGACCCACGGTACAGAAAAAAACTTGTATTTCCCTACTTTTGTTGACAACACTTGGTCCTATTTACTTGTATGCTCCCCTCCCGTAACAGGTACCTGTAGCAGGCTGCTTCCATGTTTGAATTAGACTGGTGCTAAGATAGGGGGGTGCCCACATTTTCACTACCGGGTTATGACCACGCGGACGAGTGGCTCCGAATCTAACTGAAAATTGGACCTAAGCATGGTGTGTTGGAGTTGCGTAACAACACCTCCAATAGCGGTGCATACACTGCAGAACAACAACAAAATAACAAAAAGGTTATGAGTACAACGCAGTAAAGCAGCCCCCTCGGCCGAGTGGCTGAGGTTAAAAACAGGCCCATGTACATGACCCCCCTACCGTAGCACCAGTAATTAGTTGGATCATAATTCCCTGTTTAGTTATGAGTGGTGTACTGTTCTCCCCCTTTTGCCACTCACTACGCGTGCTACGGTAGAGGTAGCACTTTTTGGCTAAATCGCTTTCTGAACGATCTGGCCCCTTAACCCAAATTCGTCGGACTTTCATTTTTGTCACGAATATAGTTTCAGAGTATATTTCGGTCAGGATGTTTTTTATCCGGCAGCACTTCTATTATCCTCCAAAACTCTTTTTTCGGTGAGGTATGACGCTCCTTAAGTGAGAAGCTCAGAAAAAACATGGTGCACCTCTGTCGTAGCATGTGTCTCAAGTGGTCGATTCGTTAATCTCATCCACCCGCACCCACACTAATATATATATATATATATATTGTTGCCCGAAGGTGCCCCTTAAGATAGCTACATTCTCCCGGTAGCCAACAGGACTTCATTGCATCCCGACTTGCAGTTCATTCCACCCGTATGGCTCCTATGAGCCTGGTATCACAGACATATGAACCTGGTAGATATTATATATGAAGTATATTGATTGATTGGAATAAGCGCTTGTACATTGATTGCCAGATGGAAAAATAGAGTCATAACTATACCGTATTAATAAAACAATTATCCTTGCCATCCGACACTAATGTGTAGCTTCAACTTCGATCACTCAAAATCACTCCGAAACAAGAAAACCACGGCTCGTTGGAACGCCCTTCAACGTGTTTTGCACTGCTGGTGCTGTAGTGTTTCGTGATATTATACCCGGGCTGTGGGGTGGTTCGTAGGGCGCAACGTTTAGCTTTTTTTTACTTTTTTTCAGCGTGTTTTGGCTTAGGTCAGGAAAATTGTGCTCCTATGCGACTATAATCAAGTGATTTTCCCAACCTCAGAAAGCTGTATGGGTGCACCTACAACGGTGCACGAAATAAAACCAAACCGGCACCGCCCTATGATATCCACTCTCAAGACCTAGGCAAGCAAAGGAGGGATATTAAAGCCAAGTAAAGCGAAACTTAAACTTTGACAAAACGAAAAGTCACGCTTTTTCGTAAATTTGTCCAGAAGAAATCCCACCCCACTCATTTGTTTCCTGATACTAGTTACTGTTGCTTGTATAGTCGCCCCGGTAGAGTAGTGGTCAGCTTCGAAGTCTACTATCATTGGTACCCAAGTTCGAATCCCACCGTGGTGAGATATGTTTTACTTTATTTGAAAAAATAAAAAGGAACCAATTGCTGAGAGCGCCTTCGTGGCGTGGGTAGGCGGAATCTGACGCAAGTCGACGAGGGAAGAAAGTGCTGAAATATTCTCACGATAAAAATGCAAGGCAAGAACCGCAGTGGGAGAGGAGGGAGAAGAGCCTACTTTGTGACCCCGGATCTGAGTTACGACTAGGAAGGAGAGAGAAAGAAGGAACGAAGATGATGAATGGGATAGACAAAAAAAACAAAACGCATAGTGTGTTCCCTTTAAAATGCCGGTTGCCTGCTATACAGTGCCGGTGGAATCGCCTGGCACAGACAGCCAAATGGGACTCGCCAGTAGTAGTGTGGTATAAGGTAGTGTGCGGAGTAGTGACGGCTGCCGATATAGTGCCTGGTTTGCTGCCTGGCATATACCGGCACGGTAGAGGGACCGGCACTATCTATGTATCGAATTATATTTTTCGGAGGAATCTGCGGTGTCATGTTTATTATGTCTGTTTACGAACTTTATAAAAATGGCAAACCTTTACTATTAATATACGTCGCGCGCCCCTGGTACACTTTGCGGAAGTACATTGCGGAGTAAAATTGCGCAAGAACATTGCGGAAGAACGTTGCGGAAGCGGATGAATTATAAACTTCACTTATGGATGCTCCGCCTCGGTCAAACAGTTTCTCGCACACACCTCGGACAGATAGACAACAATAATGGTGGACCTACGATATTCTTTGATAATATTGGCCATCTAGTTTTATATTGCCGTTGTGAGAGGTTGTGCCCTATTTAATAATATGAATATCTGAATCGTGCATATCCAACCCACAGGGAAAAACTCCCACGGTAGATGACGCAGGTCATACAGGTCCAACCCAGCAACATGATGAGCTAGATCATACAAGATCCGGAAACGATCTGCGTTGATGAGAAATCTGGATCATCATCTAATTGTCGGGATTAGGGGAAACGGAGTTCCTGTGTTTGTTTGTTTGTTTGTTTGTTTGTTTGTTTGTTTGTTTGTTTGTTTGTTTGTTTGTTTGTTTGTTTGTTTGTTTGTTTGTTTATCCCACACTAATTCTAAGCAGTTTGTCCCGAAATTCGTGGGACCAGTTCTTAAGGGGTTAAAGGTTGGGTTTGTTTGTTTGTTTGTTTGTTTGTTTGTTTGTTTGTTTGTTTGATTGATTGTTTGTTTGTTTGTTTGTGTCTGTTTGTTTGTTTGCTTGCTTGTTTGTTTGTTTGTTTGTTTGCTTGCTTGTTTGTTTGTTTGTGCTTGTTTGCTTGCTTGTTTGTTTATTTTGTCGTTTGGTCGTTTGGTCGTTTGTTTGTTTGTCTGTTTGCTTGTTTGATGCTTGCTTGGCTACTTGCCTGCTTGCTTGTTTGTTCGTTTGGATGTTCGTTTATTTGTTTCTTCGTTCAAAGAAGGTTCGTTCGCGCTCGACCTGACCCACCTTACCATGTTGCTAATCGGTCCTGCTAAAACAGAAATACTACGCAACAAACTTCGTATACGTGCGCACTAACCGGCAGCTTCTCTCTGGAGGAGCTTAAACGACCACAAAACATTTACCTAAGCCAAGCAGGTGCAACCCCGACCGTGGGATGAGTCGAAGTCTTCTACTTCATGGGACCACAGTAAATAGGACCTGCGGGAACCCCTAACCCCTGCCGGTAAATATTTCCCTATTTTTACTATCAATACTTGGTCCTATTTAGTATCTCCCGTACGATTCAATGCATGCATTGTTGGCTCTCTCCACAAACAAACAGCCCTTACTGTCGTTTACGCCTCCACAGGATGTAGGGGGGGGGGGTCGTGACCTCGTCTATGCACTGTATCATACATAGGGAATATTATAAAGTAGTACGAGTACGTAGTAGCAACATCTAGGCCGGATTAACATTGTGCCCGTTTTCCAAAGCCGTTGTTCTTCCGTATCCATTGGCCTTTTTCACGGTGTTACTTTTAAGATGCATCGGAAAATCGCTCCATTCACTGAGTCTCAGGCGCGTGTGTTCTACAGATTATATATACGGAGATGAATATTCCAGTATCGAGCTGATTCCGGTCAAAAACATATTATGGCATTCCGTATTCGGGCCTTGAACCAATAAACAGGTTGAGCCAGAGTCGACAATATAACCATAGCCACACGTGACCGCATCGACGAGGGGAACTCATCGGTAAAGCTTGTTTTTGCGTGCAAGAAGCACTTAGCGAAATATGATAGGTGCTCGTATTGTTTGGGAAGGCGTCGCGGGAAGCCTGGTACGTAGGGATTTGAGCTGTCTACCGTAGCACTGGCATATATGGAATTCGTGTTTTGGGCATAAATCGGTCAATATATGCGTCGAGTCATTCGACACCCAACGTCTTGACATGATCGCATCATCAACAAGAGGAAGAAATATGATTAAGTGTCACTCATTTTTATGAGGCAAGCGGTGAGGGGCTGTTACGGAAAACACCTGACAAAGTACTAGAACAGTGTGCTGACCTATATTGAGAAGCCTTAGGGGGGAAAAATACTCTCTTCAGAGGAATTCCTTTTGCGCCCTGGTGTTTTGCGAGTTGTGAAACAAACCCTTTCCACGGTTGATCAGCATGACCCGATAGGAAAAGACGTGTTCTTGGTTTTTGTTTTGAGAAGAATATATTGTTCTTGGATTAGTCAGGGTCAAAGCTGTTAATAAACCCAACAAACATCGTTGAAGTGAATACACTGATGCTGTGCTCAAGCTCTCAAACGCTAGGGGGAAAAACGTTGAAGGGGGAAAATAGCCAATATCATCCACATATTTATGAAATACCCGGGTGCTCGCCAGTACAAACTCTGTTTGTCAATACTCGTCACAGATGCGATTAGCACTTTCGCATTCACGAGCAATTGCGGCCCAACGTTTTTTATGTCACTTATAGCGCTTTACCCAAACTCAGATGTATACAAGTAATTGTATGGCTTTTAAGTATAGCCCTACTAAACGCATATTGTCTAAAGGGTATACCAAAACCAATACGATTTACAGAGCATACTAAAACCCATGCATTTGGTGTACCATACAAAACTCGATACGGCATACGAGCGAACATTCCTCGCGAGTACACGGGGGCGGGGGAGAGGGGGGTACTTATGTTGTGCACGGCCATAGTCGTATGACCATAGACCCTCGCATCCCTACAATGCCGGGACGGGGCACGTCGGGTTCTTACCAACCGAGGGGGAAGAGGGGGGAAGAGGGAGGGTACTCATGTCGTGCACGGCCAGTTCCCCGTACCGTTGTCGAGACATCGAGCGCTGAAAATGGTCCCCCCCCCCCCCCCATGCGTTAACTCGCATCGTTGACAGTCTAGGTATATACAACAAATAACCTGTTACACGCAAGTGGTGCCCCAACGATAGGGCGTCTTCCGTAGAAGGCATGTATGTGCCTTATTAAGGCATCTTCCTTGTAAGGCGCATGCCTTATTGGGTAGGACGCAGTCGTTCCTTAGAAGATGAGGATCCTAGGCAGTCAGAATCGTCTGTTTGCTTCTTTTCGCCGAAGAATGCGACTGGTAAAGGTACACCTCTTATTGTGCCACGCGTCGACACACACGCTCCCTTCAGGTAGAGAGACGGGCGATGTACATTCTGATGGTGGTGACTTGAGTGGAGCTCTATATATGCATCACCCAGAAAAAAAATGTTTTTTTTTAAAGAAAACTAAACAACATGCAAAACCCGATGGACATTTTACATCGCCTTCATTAAGGTACATAGATACGCCGTTAAACAAATATTGCCAAAAAAAAGGGGCATTTACGCATGCTACGATCGAGGTGCACCATGATATGTCTGAGCTCCTCACTTAGGGAGCGTCATACCTCACCCAAAAAATGATTTTGGAGGACAACAAGAGTGCTGCCGGATGAGAAATACAAGAACCGAAGTATACTCTGAAACATTATTCGTTGCAAAAATGAAAGTCCGACGAATTTGGGTTAAGGAGCCCGATCGTTCAGAAAACGATTCAGCCTAAATATGCTACCTCTACCGTAGCACGCGTCCACTCTTACGAAGCTTGTGGGTCAAGGAGCCCCCGCGGTCATTCAAAAGGGGGTTTGACAAACAGGTCACGCACGCTACGGTCGAGGTGAACCGAATTCGTTTCTGAAGCCCATCCCCACTTGAGGAACCTCTCCACTAATAGTACGTCGACACCTCCTTTCGGAGAAGAAAAGTGTTCCATGGACTAACGCTCTATACAATGAAAACAATGTCGCAGCAGAAATAGGGAATTTTTGACGATTTTGGGTTAAGGAGCCCTGTCGTTCCAAAAAGTGATTTAACCAAAAAAAGGTATACCTCTACCTCTATCGTATCCCGCGTCGGTGATGTGTATACAGCATGAAGCTCCTTATCGGGGGTATCTTGAAAATTGGTAGATGCACGCACCTCTACACCGTAGTGGCGTAGCGGCATATGCTGGTCAGATATTCAGCGGCCACACCACGGACGAATATGCAGTAGTCAATGCACCCACGTCTGAGTGGGGTTGCTGTCTCGCATCACGAAGCTTTGTTCCTGAGGAAAACCCGATATCAAAAGTGACCTTGTTGTGCCCCACCTTCGCAGGCGTTTTTGATTGTGGCAGCGGGCTGCGCGGGAGCAGCAGCGGGCGCTGGAGCAGAGGCGGGAGTGGGAGCGGGAGCAAGGGTGGGGGCGGTGGCAGGGGCGGCTACTGCTGGCGGCGGCGGCGGCGAGGTGAAATCGAGCGATGCTAGCATTGCTGCTACTGCTATGGCTTTCAACGTTGTGTCGGGAGTGGCGTCAGCCCGGCTGTCGATACTTATCCTCGCCATCAAGGTAATGTTATGGCACTGCTGGAATGATGTGGAAACGCTGGTAAATACCTGGTATCAGGTATAAGAATCGTATTGGTAATTCTTGGAAGGCGTATCTTAGATGGAAATAACTAGGGGGTTTCCTCTGAGCGGGGCAAACCGGGCTCTCTGTCTTTCGGTGGTTCATCACGGGAAAATGTTTGTGGTATGCGGTTGCTCGATACTGGTTTCCCGATATGTGGCGGTTTCATACTGGTCTACGGAGATTGGGGTTTATATGGTATGGCGAGGCATTATGATCTGAGATGATGCCTCGCGTGGGTTGCTGTCTCCCTCCTGGGAGCAGTCTGCGATACAATGATGATGAGACCCGGGCTTTGATAGAATGATACTGCTCGTATATGTGTGAGGGGTGCAGCCGGTGACAAACCTGGTGCGGCTTACCTCCTGTGTGTGGTGTTTATGATGGGCCTCTGACAAAACGGTATTGGCTCACCTGGTGTGTATTTGGTACGTGGTGATACGAGTGTATATTATCTACCACCTTCTCCTTGACGACTCACGGTATAGGCACGTGGCTACACAGAGCACGTTTGACAGCAGCGTTCACAAACACGATTATCGTTATCGCTTCGGGCCCGGAGGCCGCTGGAGTGCTATACTGTGTGAGAGGGGGAGTGGTATTGGAGGATTGACTATGGAGATGGTCTTTTATTTTGAGGGCGCCGGGCAGCAGCAGCAGCAGCAGCAGCAGCAGCAGCAGCAACAGCAACAGCAGCGGCAGTATGGAGGCGCAGGGCCACAGCAGCAGCAGCAGCAGCAGCAGCAGCAGCAGCAGTATGGAGGCGCCTGGCCGCATCAGCGGCAACAGCAGCGGCATTGGGGTGGAGGTCACAGTTACCAGCAGCAGTACCCACCTCAGCCGCAGCATCAGCGTCAACAGCAGCAGAACCCAGGGGACACTGGTTGTGCACGTATCACCGGACATGGGTGGTACCAGCCGGAGTCCCCTCCGCCCCCAGGAGCGTCTATGGGCGGGTTTTACATGTGCGAGCGTTGCGGTGCTCGAGGGCATATGGCCGCGATTTGTTTTGCACCAAACAGCGTGTGCGATGGGTTCCTGGCCTATGGTCACATGGCCAGGCAGTGCACTGCCCAGCCTACTATCGTCTACGCGCCGTACCACCGCTACGTGTCGCAGGCTCGAACGCCGGCGCTCCAGCAGCCGCAGGTACAGCCAGCAGTAGTGCCGAGGTCGACGACTAGGGGGGGTAGTGCTATGCCAGGGGAGAGCGAACTGCTTCGGCAGCAGATGATGAAGGACCTGATGTTGGAGCTGGATGTCGTCAGCAAGGAAAGGGATGCCCGTAGAGCGGCTGCGCGCGAGGAGCTGTGGAACATGTATCATGGACCTCGACCGCGTACCTTCCTGCAGAAGCAAGCCTGGTGGGAGAAGTTGCAGTCCGCCAAGCGACGAGCTGGAGGAATTGGTGTTCCGTACCGGAGCTTCGACGAGCTTGGTGTGACTGCGTCCGAGGCGCACGAGCTCGGTGGTACGCGTGCGCTGGTAGCGGCGTCTGTACAGCAGCAGCCTGAGCCTGAGCTGGGGAAGCTCGCTGATGCCGTACAGCAGCAGCCCGAGGCTGAGGAGAAGGAGCTCGGTTCTGAGGCTGCGGTGGTGGAACTTGGAGTGGCTGGGCCTAAGGTGGTGGGGCTTGGTGGTGCTCAGGCTAAGGTGGTGGAGCTTTGTGTTGCTTTGCCTGAGGTGGAGCTCGGTGGGGACGGTGGCGGAGTGCCGCAGATTGGTTTGGGCCAGAGTGGCTCGTACCCCTTCGACCCAGGGAAACCAGAGGAACGGGATGGGCTTGGGGGGGGGGTTGACGGCGGACGGCCAGAGGTGGAGCTCGTGGAAGAGGGGAGCAGCAGCAGCAGCATCTGCGGCAGCGGGGCGCGATCTTTTCCATTTGATCCAGGGAAGCAGGCATGTTATATTTTCCAGTCTGGCCAACTTTCTTGTTGGTGGATTCAGTGGACTGGATTTTCTTGGTCTGTTATTTTGTTTTTGTGCTTCTCTGTGTCTTGGCCGGCATATTTGAGCAGGACTGCTGTAGTTGTGGTGAGCTTGTACCCCTGGTATGGTGGATCGCAGCTATGTGTGTGGTTGAATGGGAACTGGGTAGGAGAGCGAACGTTCCCGTTTGATCCAGGCAAGTCAACAATTGGCTGGTACGTGGGACTGCTATAGTTGTGTGATTGTACCCTACGGGTATGATGCACCACCGCTATATTTTGTGTGTCTTGCTGTTGGAATCACGGGGGGGGGTTGTGATGCCATGATAGGCTTGATTCTGCAATGCCTGATATAAATGTGCTGGAAAATTACTTGATTTTTCAGCGCATTATATACAATGTGGGAAAATTACTGCTAATTTTGCTCCACTGCGTCATCAATGTGTTGAAGAATTACTGCTGATTTATGCTTGGTTCTACAGCAGTACCTGGTACATGATATTGATGTGTGAAAATCAATGCTGATTTCCTCACCAAGCCCTTGCACACGGAATGTTTTTGTCACTACTGTTGTACTGGGAAGAATCACAAGGGGGGGTTTGATGGCATGATTCTACCCACAGACATAGTGCATAATGATGTGTTTCGTTATCTAACGATTTGACTTGGTTCCTGGCGCTGAAAGTAACCACCCGATGCACCCTTTGCTCAACGAGTCAAAATGCACCCTAACTCTGCGGATTTATGAGATGTAGTCCATGCCGCGGTGACGTTGAGCCGCGGCGGAAGACAAGCGTCGAGTCCGTGGGGTAGGGAGCAGGAGACGGGGGTTGAGCGCGTGGGGTTGGGGTCGCTTAGTAGCAATGACCCACAGTAGATTAAATGTTTTTGGATCGTTTTGTTTCAGTAGGAATTGACGAGCCGAAATATTTATGACGCTTGGATTGTAATATGTTTGCATTGGATATACGAGTAGAGTTATATGCACCTGTTATACTGGTACCTGATATTTGGCATTCTGAATTGCGTACTACGACCTCTGAAGTACGATGTCAGAATACTATAAAATAACAGCATCAACAGCTGTACATTGTCACCTATCCGGTTATGGCAGTCCATTTATCATGACCTGGGGTATGATTGAAAGACGATGCCTTACCTGGTATATCGAGGGCCTAAATGCTTGTTTTTGGTAGGAGGATAGTTGAATTATAACGCTGGACCGAGCAGTCTTGTACGTGAGTGAATGCATACAACGACAACGACGTTCTGTTTGTTTCGTTGTCTGCGGCGCTTATTTGATACAGATCGCTGATGTTTCTGGTTTGTGGGTGTGGAGTTGAGTTTAGTTTTGATTTTATGATTGAGGGGTTTTTGAGTCACACTGATGTCGCAGGATTTTACTATTAACCATGCGATGGATGTTTGTCGTCTTCCGAGCAGGGGGGAGATAGTAGTTGTACTCGGTAACACGACGAAGACTTTCCATCGCAGATAGTCGAGTCCAGTTGGGGTTTTAACGTTCGTACGTGGATGCGGATGCACGCAAGGCTACTGACCGGACGTCTGTCTCTGGTGGAGTAGTTATGCGCGCTGGTGCCTGTGTAAGGTTTGATTATAGGACGTAAATATCTAGAGCATGTGTCTAACGGATAGTTTGAGATTAATACGTACGGTCGGCAGAGCAGCATGCCGACTTTCTCATCAAACCGTTGCATGCTGAGACGTTTCGCTTGACCGTGACTCTGTGATGAACTTGTTGTGATTTCATCCACTGGTCCGTTTGTTTGTTTGTTTTTCCGGGGGTTTTGGGGGATTTGGTTCTGGGGGATAATATTAGGAGTTTTCGATGTGCATGGGATGTTTTTGGAAGTACTTGAAGAATTAACGTGCAACTTCAGGAGTTCTTAAGGAAATGGGAGAAAGTGTTGGGAGGTACGCATACGTTGAATAAGGTTAATACGCCAATAGAGTATGCCGATGGTCTTGATGAATCGTGCCGTACGCTTTGGCTGTTGGTTAATTGCGCACAACGTACAGGGGAACCAATTACTGATACCTATGGTACTTTTGGATTCAGATGCGGATTGTTGTCTTCTTGTATACTTCCGAGGGGAGTGTCAAGCAGGGGGGCTGCTATGATTTGATTTGAGGTGTTATATATCAGAGATGTTCTGTTGTTGTGCTCTTACAGAGTACACAACAGGGGGGCCGATGTTATCGGGCGGTACGGTATTTATGTGAAGACGGTGTTATTGATTTTGTTTGAAGGTTTTACCAGCATACTCACGTTTGTTGGATTTTCCCCTTCCCGTAGTTACTGTCTCGCTATAGTTTAGGAGATATATACTGGAATCGAGATTGAGAGATTTGGTATCGGGATTGCCGTTTTACGTTGACAATTCTTGAGGATGGAATTTGGGGTTGCCGTTTTACCTTGGCAATGATGAAGGATTGAATTTGGGGTTGCCGTTTTACCTTGGCAATGTTTTATTATGGAATTTGGGACTTGCCGTTTTACCTGGCAATTGGTGATAAGTATTCGGGACCTATCGTATCGCGCACCGAATAGGGGGGCTGTTTGTGGTATGCGGTTGCTCGATACTGGTTTCCCGATATGTGGCGGTTTCATACTGGTCTACGGAGATTGGGGTTTATATGGTATGGCGAGGCATTATGATCTGAGATGATGCCTCGCGTGGGTTGCTGTCTCCCTCCTGGGAGCAGTCTGCGATACAATGATGATGAGACCCGGGCTTTGATAGAATGATACTGCTCGTATATGTGTGAGGGGTGCAGCCGGTGACAAACCTGGTGCGGCTTACCTCCTGTGTGTGGTGTTTATGATGGGCCTCTGACAAAACGGTATTGGCTCACCTGGTGTGTATTTGGTACGTGGTGATACGAGTGTATATTATCTACCACCTTCTCCTTGACGACTCACGGTATAGGCACGTGGCTACACAGAGCACGTTTGACAGTGGTTATACAAACAGAAAATGAATAAAGCTGCCCTCCTTCTATCTCCAAGCAAACAACACACGTGAGTACCAACGAGTACCCGGTGCCTAGGCTGACCTGGCTGGGGATACTCTGTGTCCTTGCCCTAATCACTTCACAGTAACAACTAAGATTAAAATGTTGACACCTGCTAGCGCGTTGATTTTTCTTTGCTGTTTTTTATGGAGCTCCTCACTTGAGGAGTTCTACACTATAAGTATTGTTGGAGGCGTTCTACGATGATAGGGATAGCACGTTTTCGTCGTAGGAGGCAAATTGTTTCGCTTGCCTAATATTCGTATAGCCATTAGTATGCCTTTTAACCCACTATCGTTGGAAACCCCCTAATAGTATTCCGGGGAACCATAGCAACAAGTGCCAAACTATTGTTAAGACGGGGGGATAAAGAGGGGGCCAACGGTACACCAAAACGTAAAGAATTTCTCCATCTTCACTATTAATAGCAAGTTTTTGTCCCGCTACTTACTACATATGGTCCCCCGCAATGTTCGTGAAAATAGGAAAAATTGTGGGGGTTTGTGTGTACCCTCTGGGTCCTATTTGATATGGTCCCCCGTCATAATTTTTCCCCATGTGTGTTTTTCGGGATATACCTCGTGAGTTGTTGTTTTTTATCCTGAGGGCGGCGCATGCTACGGTGGAGTTGGCGTGTTTTGGCTGAAACGTTTTCTGAACTGGCGGGCGGGGGGCCTTAGTCCCAAAATCGTCCGAATCTCGTTCTTGTGTTGAAATTTTTCACACCCTGTACAGCTAAATAGCTGCCCATTTCGGTCCGAAAGTAAATGTCCCTCTACAGCGGGCAGGAATACAGAGTCATGGACATGCTTTTTTTGGCAGATATCTCGAGGGGAAAAAAAGCGAAAACACGAAAAAAAAAAGTGATTTGTGTGAGGTTCGAACCATCGACTTCAGCGATTGCAAGAAGTTCTACGAGGCTATACAGCTACTTTACGCATCTAAATATTTGCATTTGTGTCCTCAGGAGGGGGTTCGAGCCTCACGAAGGTCACATTTGTTTCTTTGTTTTTCCCCTCCGTTTTTTTGGTGATTTTTGTTTTTTTGGAACTCCTTGCTTTGTGTGTCGACCTTAATCAGCAAAAAACTGAAAATAGCTGCGTAATTAGCTGTACAGGGTGTGAAATTTTTCGTTGTCTATTATGGGATTGTTCATTGCCGTAGCACTTTTATTTCCGTCCGAAATCCGTCTTTTGGCTTGTTTTTAAGTGTAGAGCTTCTCAGGGGAGGAGCCTCCTCAGAAAATGCACTAGATGCAAGTGCACCTCTATCTTAATACAGTACAGGAAGCCTGATAAGAAACAGGTTATTAAAGAAATCCTTCGGGAAGGTCATGATCTTGAAGTTAGTGTGGAAAGCACCCTCTCTCAAATAAGAAATCCAGCCTGTTGGACCAGATTTACCGTTTCTTATTAGGTCCCAGCCCTACGTCTCACCCAACACACTCCTTTGAGGAGACTAAACAATGCCCACGAAAGGAAGGGTACCCACATTTTCATTACCGGGTTTTGGCCACTCTATCGAGTGGCTCCGAGTGTAATTGAAAAAAGGACCTAAACAAAGTTTGGTTCGCGTTACGTAACAAACCCTTCAATGGCGGTTTAAATAAAACGAATAAAAAACAAACAAAAAAGGTTATGAGTACAATGCAGTAGAGCAGTCGCTAAGGCCGAGTGACTCTGTGCAGGTGAAAAACAAGCACCTTTACATAACCCCCCTGCCGTAGCACCAGTCGGCCACGACCCCCATGGCCTAAGTAAATACCACTCTGTCCCGAAATATAAGCTACTTTTTTATTGAATATTGACGCATGCTACGATGGAGGTGCGCCATGTTTTTTCTGAGCTCCTCACTTAAGGAGCGTCATACCTCACCGAAAAAAATGATTTTGGAGGAAAATACAAGGGCTGCCGGATGCGAAATCTAATGACCGAAGCATCCTTTGAAACAGTATTCGTCACAAAAATTCAAGTCCGACGAATTTTGGTTAAGGAGCCCGATCGTTCATAAAACGATTCAACCAAGACGTGCTACCGCTACCGTAGCACGCGTCTATTAGTGTGTAAAATGTGCTTATATTTCGGGACAATGTGGTAAGGAACAGTGTTGCAACCACAACAATGAAAGTCCGGCGATTTTTGGGTCAAGCACTCCTTCCCTCGTTATTCCGAAACCTGTGGTAAATCACAGAAACAAAATTCAGACGATTTTGGGCCAAGGAGCCCGCAGGTGTATACGACGAAAACTCGACACATCTCGGACGGATCATCGATTCCCAGGATCTAGATACTTCAAGGCAGATCTATGTTCCCGATCGTGTATGTATTATCTACTACTCCTATAGCTTATACAGCCGGGAGCTACTCGGTATCATCTGTCTCTTCGTGATCTACGTAGCTCATGCTAGTTTCTTCGGGTTGCATCTGTACTGTATATGCAACGGCAAGCACGAAGTACTACTACAGTAACGGTAGATGTCATCTATAGATCATGATATGTCTGTCCATAATATACAGTAGGTAGTTATCTATCTGTAAGTGATCTAGATCATGATGTATATCATGATCTATCTGTAAGTCATCTAGATCATGATGTTTATGTAGATCATCTAGATCATTATATATCTGTAAGCTGATATAGATCATCTAGATCATGATCCGTCTGTAGACGTGAAGATGATCTGTCCAGGGAGTGAAAACTAGTGTATATACACAATGAATGGGACTCAAAAGCAGTATCGGGTAGATCTTCGCTTCTCGGGAGCTTACCAATAGTCAGCAATAGTCAGCAATAGTCCCTAACACTCATTATCAGTCCTCAGTAGTCGCTAATAGTCAGGGATAGTCATAATAGTCACAAATAGTCACTAATAGCCACTAATAGTCACTAACAGTGAATCATAGTCACTCATAGTCACTCATAGTCACTAATATAGTCCTAATAGTCACTAATCGTCACTAATCGTCACTCATGGTAGTCATTAACAGTCACAAACAGTCACAAATTGTCACTAATAGTCACTAATAGTCACTATTAATAATAGTCACTAATAGTCACTCATATTCACTAATAGTCGCTAATAGTCACTATTAATACGAGTAATAGTCACTAAAAGTCACTGCGTATTAATAATAGTCACTGTTTCGGGGGACCATAGCAAATATTACCAATTATTGTCCATAAAAATAGGTAAATATATAGGTTTTTGGGTGTACCGTAGGTTCCATTTACTATGGCCCTTGCCCGTAGCAGTAGACAATCCCAAACATTTCCACCAGACCGTGCTCCTACTCCTACTTCTAGCGTGGCGTGTCAAATTGACCTTTTTTAGTTTTTCATCATTACGTCTCAATATACCCATCCGAAAATGTGTATTTAGCATGAGCTGCAACGTGTATCACTCATGAGCACTCCGAAATAATAAATGTAATGTGAAACAATCTCATATAACCCAACGTTATCGCGTAGCTCCTTGCTGCAAGACCCAAGGGCGTGCCGAACAAGCTTTGATTGATATCGATTTTTCATGAACAGGCACTTCAAATAGAAGAAAATTCAGGAAAACAAAAAAACAAGTAAAACACTCGGAGAGCTGTTAGACGGTTGGACCAAGTCAATAACTTGATTCTTGAGTGCCTCCCTCCAGCTCGAATTGCTCCGCATTATTTATTTCCGCGCATGACGTGGGCGTGCCGGGTGTCCGCGGTTTTTGTCGTGGGGTTTCGTGTGTGTTGGCAGGCGGTAATGAAGCTGGTTGTTTCGTGCGCTCTCGGGTACGTCTTGAGCAAGAAGGGCATCCTCGATCAGGTCAGTCAGTGGGAACTTCATGAGGTGGACACGTACTCCTACATTTGTTGGCATATTTTTGAGCAATGTCAAACGGTATATAGGGGTGGTACCGTATTATATCTCACCTCCAAACATTGCTTTCGGTTTTGTTTTTTTTGCGTACAACCAGACCAAGAATGACTTCCCTGCGCAATTGTTGTGCCAGTGCCATGCAATTTATTTGCCGTTTGTAGCGGACGCCTGCTACGATAGAGGTGTGCGCCATGTTTTTGCTGGAGCTCCTTACTTGAACAGCTAAATTGCTTCCTCCCAAACTGATTTTGCAGGAAAGTAGAAGTGACAATCCCATGGCAAAAGCAAACAAGGAATTCGATTGCAACAAAATGATGATAGTCCGCCGATTTGGGGTTTTAAGAAGCTCGATCATTCATAAACCATTTCGGGCGAAAAGTGTCATCTCTATCGTAGCACGCATCAGCGCCCGGAGACCAGTAAACGTTTCTTTCGCCTGTAAACCACGCATTCGCCGTCATTGGTATCGCAAATTTTCGTCGTCCGTGTTCCCCCTCCGAAGTATCAAGACGACCCGCCTCGACTGTTTTTGTTCGTTCCGTGTGATGTCCTCGTGCCAACTTGCTGTTGTTGTGTTATCTTCCTGAATGCTTTATTAAACCAACGCAAATTAGGACTACCCAAACGCTTGGCTGGCCTTCGTTGAGTGTGAATCTTCCGTGTATTTCTGTTTTGACGGTGCCCTTTTCCGTTTCGTACGACCCGAAAGACAAACTACCAGGCTCTCGTTCGAAAACGTCCGTTTCTAAAACCCGTTTACGTTAAGTTCGCTGCAGCAATTTCCGATTCCATGCAGATTCTGATCCCGATTGCGATTGCGATTCCAGTTCCGATTCGGATTCCGACTAGGTCTCTGTTTTTCCGCTGCAGTTACCGTTTCCTTTCCGAACCCATGCTCGACTGAGCATCCGTTTATGTTTCTCTTTGTGTATGCTTTGTAGTGAGTTTAAGTAGGCGTTTCGTTTCCCGTTGCAGTTCCCGTTTTCTGATTACGTTCCGTTTCTGTTTTAATTTCTGTTTTGAATGTTTCGGTTTTCCTTCCAGTTCCCTTCTCCGTTCTCCGCTTATATATTTATGTATGTTTTCGTTTTTATGTTTCGGTGTATGCTTCGGTTTACGTTTCGGTTTCTGGGTTAATTCCTATTTTGTTTTGTTTGCTTTCGTTTCCGGTTTTCCCCGTTCCGTTTTAGTTTCCGTTTATGTTGCTGATTTTAGTGACGTTGGTGGGGTTTTTTTCATTACTAACGCTTCCCTTTTACGATTACAGTAGTACCCCGCTTCCGGTATTTTCAAGTTCCGTTTCCGCTTTATTTCATGTTTCTTTTTTTTTCGGTTTAAATACTTCCGTTTTTGTTCTTTCACCGCTCCCGTTTCCGTTACCGCTTTTCCTCGATGAAAAAACAAAAACAGGACGCGGTCAGCTCTCTGTCGAAGCTGATCATCTTCGTGTTCCAGCCCTGCCTGCTCTTCGTCAACGTGGCCTCCACGCTTGGAAACCCCGGACAGAACCTGTCCGAGATTGTCGTGCTTCCGGTGTTCGCGGTGTTCCAGATTTCCTTCGGCTCCGTCGTGGGAAGAGTGCGTATACCGGATGGAAAGCGTACCTACTACGATAGATAGGGTATTGTGTGCAAGCATGATCTTCAACATTGATCACTGATAGACCCTACTTCTCCGAAAGCAGAGAAAGCTACAGAAACAAAAATATGTACCGTTATTCAAGGGCACCCACATAGCATTAATCCACGACCAAAGCTCCGGGTTTTGTTTCAGATTCGGCCCGCCGGGGGGGGGGGGGGGATTCGTCCCACGGGGGGGGGGGGGGTGTACTCATGTTGTGCACGGCCGTAGTCATATGACCATAGACCCTCGCATTCCTACAATGCTGGGACGGGGCGCGTTGGGTTTTCACCAACCAGGCAGACATTGCTTGCACCAAGCGCGAAACGCCGTGAGATATTGGGCGAGTCGCATGGAGGGTGAGCTGCATCCTGCTAAGAACCGCCTCTGAGGCGGACTTGCATATGGACGACAGCTTCAATGAGCTAATTTAAGTTCTGGTGTGGCCACTTCCGGAGACAGCAATGGGTTTTACTATGTAACTGCCTCGCGGACGCCTTACCATATTAACACTACGTGGTACGATCATTCCCCTTGTGCGGAACAAAGGTTCTCCACCCCGCACAAATGATCTACTCGACCGCCAGCTTTGGTGACCGCCAAAACAAATAACAAAAAAAACGGCACCCTGGTTGTCTAGCTCACGCAGAGAGTGGCGTGTTTTACAGCGTCGTTGCCAACCGACGCCAACCCAACCTATACGTATATCATATGGGGGGGGGGGGTGAACTTGATATCCATGCATGGCTGTAGTTGTATGGGGGGCGGGGTAATCCACTCTACGATCAAGTGATACGCTGAGTAGGGGACGGTAAACACTGATCTTCTCCCCACGAACGCCGTGCGATATATGTGGAACACGATCATCGCGAGTATTCTCCTTCGACCGAGATAATGGGCTGAATAGAAAAGCGCAGCAACTTAATATATGATAGGACCGGGAATCGGACGATACATATTGGGTACGTGTGCATACATAAATAGTGCATCGGTTGACCGGCTAAGTCAATCATGAATATTTCGGGGGAGGGAGGGAAGTCCCCGGTTGACCGACCCAGTCAATCATAAATATTTCGGGGGGGGGGCGTCGCCACCTCTAGCGCCCCCATCGCATACTTTAGACGCATGCTACGATAGAGGTGCACCATGTTGTTTCTGAGCTCCTCACTTAAGGAGCGTCATACCTCACCGAAAAAACGATTTTGAAGGAAAATAAAAGTGCTGCCGGATGAGAAACATCATGACCGAAGTGTGCTTTGAAATATGATTTGTCACAAAAATGAAACTCCGACGAATTTGGGTTAAGGAGCTTGATCGTTCCGAAAACGATTCAGCCAAAAACTGCTACCTCTATGATACCGTACATATCATGCACCTTTAGTGAAAAATTGTATTTGTGTTTGTTGTTGTTTTCACCTTCTATTACCGTAACACGCGTGTTGTTTGCACGGTGCTCTTCAACGACAACGACAACGACTACAACGACAATGACAACGACGATAACAAGCAGGGGATGGCAAAAGTGCTAGGCCTTCCCGCCGGTTCGCCGGAGGGTCGGGAGCTCCGGATGTGCGCTTCCTTCGGCAACTCGGGCCCGCTGCCCTTGCTTTTCGTCGAGTCTCTCTTCGGGTCCAACCCCGGTAAGCTACGAGTATTATCATCGGCCTCGTCTGAAATTTCTTCGTCGTTTGTCACTAGGAATATTTCGTGTTTTACCAATTACCCCTGGGGCAAGGCGGGGGCTGAACCGCTCTGGGTAGCGCTACCCAACTACAGACAGACCGACAGACAGACAGACAGACAGACAGACAGACAGACAGACAGACAGACAGACAGACAGACAGACAGACAGACAGACAGACAGACAGACAGACAGACAGACAGACAGACAGACAGACAGACAGACAGACAGACAGACAGACAGACAGACAGACAGACAGACAGACAGACAGACAGACAGACAGACAGACAGACAGACAGACAGACAGACAGACAGACAGACAGACAGACAGACAGACAGACAGACAGACAGACAGACAGACAGACAGACAGACAGACAGACAGACAGACAGACAGACAGACAGACAGACAGACAGACAGACAGACAGACAGACAGACAGACAGACAGACAGACAGACAGACAGACAGACAGACAGACAGACAGACAGACAGACAGACAGACAGACAGACAGACAGACAGACAGACAGACAGACAGACAGACAGACAGACAGACAGACAGACAGACAGACAGACAGACAGACAGACAGACAGACAGACAGACAGACAGACAGACAGACAGACAGACAGACAGACAGACAGACAGACAGACAGACAGACAGACAGACAGACAGACAGACAGACAGACAGACAGACAGACAGACAGACAGACAGACAGACAGACAGACAGACAGACAGACAGACAGACAGACAGACAGACAGACAGACAGACAGACAGACAGACAGACAGACAGACAGACAGACAGACAGACAGACAGACAGACAGACAGACAGACAGACAGACAGACAGACAGACAGACAGACAGACAGACAGACAGACAGACAGACAGACAGACAGACAGACAGACAGACAGACAGACAGACAGACAGACAGACAGACAGACAGACAGACAGACAGACAGACAGACAGACAGACAGACAGACAGACAGACAGACAGACAGACAGACAGACAGACAGACAGACAGACAGACAGACAGACAGACAGACAGACAGACAGACAGACAGACAGACAGACAGACAGACAGACAGACAGACAGACAGACAGACAGACAGACAGACAGACAGACAGACAGACAGACAGACAGACAGACAGACAGACAGACAGACAGACAGACAGACAGACAGACAGACAGACAGACAGACAGACAGACAGACAGACAGACAGACAGACAGACAGACAGACAGACAGACAGACAGACAGACAGACAGACAGACAGACAGACAGACAGACAGACAGACAGACAGACAGACAGACAGACAGACAGACAGACAGACAGACAGACAGACAGACAGACAGACAGNTTTGTTTCAGAAACATACCGTCCACATAGTAAAAGGGGGGGGGGGGGGGGGACTCATGTTGTGCACGGCCGTAGTCATATGACCATAGACCCTCGCATCCCTACAATGCTGGGACGGGGCGCGTTGGGTTTTCACCAACCAGGCAGACATTGCTTGCACCAAGCGCGAAACGCCGTGAGATATTGGGCGAGTCGCATGGAGGGTGAGCTGCATCCTGCTAAGAACCGCCTCTGAGGCGGACTTGCATATGGACGACAGCTTCAATGAGTTAATTTAATTTCTGGTGTGGCCACTTCCGGAGACAGCAATGGGTTTTACTATGTAACTGCCTCGCGGACGCCTTACCATATTAACACTACGTGGTACGATCATTCCCCTTGTGCGGAACAAAGGTTCTCCACCCCGCACAAATGATCTACTCGACCGCCAGCTTTGGTGACCGCCAAAACAAATAACAAAAAAAACGGCACCCTGGTTGTCTAGCTCACGCAGAGAGTGGCGTGTTTTACAGCGTCGTTGCCAACCGACGCCAACCCAACCTATACGTATATCATATGGGGGGGGGGGGTGAACTTGATATCCATGCATGGCTGTAGTTGTATGGGGGGCGGGGTAATCCACTCTACGATCAAGTGATACGCTGAGTAGGGGACGGTAAACACTGATCTTCTCCCCACGAACGCCGTGCGATATATGTGGAACACGATCATCGCGAGTATTCTCCTTCGACCGAGATAATGGGCTGAATAGAAAAGCGCAGCAACTTAATATATGATAGGACCGGGAATCGGACGATACATATTGGGTACGTGTGCATACATAAATAGTGCATCGGTTGACCGGCTAAGTCAATCATGAATATTTCGGGGGAGGGAGGGAAGTCCCCGGTTGACCGACCCAGTCAATCATAAATATTTCGGGGGGGGGGCGTCGCCACCTCTAGCGCCCCCATCGCATACTTTAGACGCATGCTACGATAGAGGTGCACCATGTTGTTTCTGAGCTCCTCACTTAAGGAGCGTCATACCTCACCGAAAAAACGATTTTGAAGGAAAATAAAAGTGCTGCCGGATGAGAAACATCATGACCGAAGTGTGCTTTGAAATATGATTTGTCACAAAAATGAAACTCCGACGAATTTGGGTTAAGGAGCTTGATCGTTCCGAAAACGATTCAGCCAAAAACTGCTACCTCTATGATACCGTACATATCATGCACCTTTAGTGAAAAATTGTATTTGTGTTTGTTGTTGTTTTCACCTTCTATTACCGTAACACGCGTGTTGTTTGCACGGTGCTCTTCAACGACAACGACAACGACTACAACGACAATGACAACGACGATAACAAGCAGGGGATGGCAAAAGTGCTAGGCCTTCCCGCCGGTTCGCCGGAGGGTCGGGAGCTCCGGATGTGCGCTTCCTTCGGCAACTCGGGCCCGCTGCCCTTGCTTTTCGTCGAGTCTCTCTTCGGGTCCAACCCCGGTAAGCTACGAGTATTATCATCGGCCTCGTCTGAAATTTCTTCGTCGTTTGTCACTAGGAATATTTCGTGTTTTACCAATTACCCCTGGGGCAAGGCGGGGGCTGAACCGCTCTGGGTAGCGCTACCCAACTACAGACAGACCGACAGACAGACAGACAGACAGACAGACAGACAGACAGACAGACAAGCAGACAGACAGACAACAGACAGACAGACAGCACGACAACGAAGACAGACAGACAGCAAGCAGACAGACAGACAGACAGACAGACAGACGACAGACAGACAGGACAGACAGACAGACAGACAGACAGACAGACAGACAGACAGACAGACATACAGAATAGCAGGTTATATGTAATAAGATATCCAGCATATAAATAAATTGTGTGGGGGTGGATGACATTAAATAATTACCTACTTGAGCTACTGCAGTGTGAATAAATTCATTTAGCAAAAGTGGAATAACAAAGTACATATAGTTGTACGCGACATGTGTTCATTATTTGGGAGTTAAGAATTTCAGGCTGAGGTATCGGTTTTTCAGCTGAAATAATTTGGCAGCTACGAGTACTCGTACTCGTGAGCAATGTGCGCTCAGCTAGGAACCCAACTCTAAACCATACTTGGTGGTGTATACTATATACTGTTACGGGGAACCAGAGTAACTAGGACCTGACGCATGGTACGATAGAGGTGCACCATTGTTTTTTTGAGCTCCTCACTTAAGGAGCGTCATACCTCACCGAAAAAAATGATTTTGGAGGAAAATAAAAGTGCTGCTGGATGAGAAATCTCATGACCGAAGTGTACGCTGAAACATATTTCGTCACAAAAATGAAAGTCCGACGGACTTGGGTTAAGGAGCCGGATCGTTCGGAAAACGATTCAGCCAAAAAAAGGTATATCTCCTTTACCGTAGAACGCTTCGACCATATATTTCTCGTAAAAGTAGAGAAATAGTACCTGGTAGGTGTTTGTGTGTACATATTTTCGTAAAAGTAGGGAAATGTATACCTGGTAGGTTTTTGTGTGTACCGAGGATTGGTACACACAAAAACCTACCAGGTATACATTTCCCTACTTTTACGAAAAATATGTGGCCCTATTTACTATGGTCCCCGATAATAGCAGATCAAAGAGCCTAAACATGCCCCAACGTTGACATCACAACAAGCCGCGCTGAACTTTGGCCAACCCACAATTAGTAGTAGGAGATATACTCCCAAGTGCGCTGTCGCGTACAGTAGTATGCCGCATGCGTCCCCTACATTTCGGGCCCGTTCGATTTGTGAAGTCTGTTATCGCCTCCCAGCCAGCCAAGCTTATTAATGATGCGTGTACTGAACCGGTCTGCGGCACGAGTGTTTGTTGGGCTGGGGCATCTTTTCCGCAAATCCGAACGATTATCGATTTCTACACTCCATGACCTAGCTCTTCTCCAGGGCAAGCACGAGCATAGATTCCTGATCCGCATGATTTATTTAGCCTTGCTGGGTGGGAGCCGTACAAACGCTCCACAATGCCGTCCGTGTTCGCAGAGCGGGCACCAATGACTACCTCTGGGGCGGGAGATTACCCCAGGAGGAAGCCGAATACACAAAAAAAAAAAAAAAAACAACAACAACAACAACAACAACAACAACAATTACAAACGACGAGCGCTACGATAGAGGAAGCACATTTTTGGCTGATCTGGTTTCTGAATAATCGGGCTGCTTAACCCAAACTCGTTGTTTTGTTCAGTTTCGGGTTTCCATGTTTTTCATTGTACAGTCAGGCCATAGGAATGCCCACCGAGTGTCTTAACTATTTGTATAGGTATTTGTATAGGACCGGTCGGTGCTGCGATAGAGGTGTAAGGTATATATATTTTTTGGCTGTTTTTTTTTTCTGGATGATCTATTAAGAGCTCCTTAACCCAAAATCGTCGGAATTTAGTTATTGTGTTGGCACTATTGCTCGTGTTATACGTAACGACACTATTGTTCGATTGAATTGTTCATCGAGGGTAACATTTTTCCCTTCCAAAAACAAAAACGGTTTTCGAGCGAGGTATAGACCACCCTCAGAAACATCACGGAGCACCTGCATGCAGGCTACCGTACCATGCAGGAACATCACGGTGCACTTGCATGCAGGCTACCGTATCATGCAGAAACATCACGGTGCACCTGCATGCAGGCTACCGTACCACGCAGAAACATCACGGTGCACCTGCATGCAGGCTACCGTACCATGCATCATAGAGCTCCTCAAATGAGGAGGGGTTCAGAAACCAGATGGTGCCCCTCTACCGCTACCGTCGTGAGAAGGTTCAGAAACAACATGGTGAACCTCTAGCCATGCGTCATACATCGGACAATGCATTACAATCTACCTGGTAGCTTATAAGACTGAGTAGGTAGCAACTACTGCGGTACCCTATGTAGTATATCGCGCAGCATACACGAATACTACAAATGAGATACAGAGCAAACGTTCACGCAGCTTGCAAAGTTGAGTGTCAACTATTCAATTCAGTCGAACTCACAGCTGACGTACTGATTCATGATAGTATTGAACCTTGCATGACCGTTGCCTTAGGCCGTTTCCTATGCGGTTCGATTTCGAGCTTCAGATTTGTATTTTTCGATCTCAAAAACGAAAGCACCGTCCTATGCAGTCCGATTATGCAAAATCTGACCGGAATTTTTTCGATTTGAGAATCCGATGACCCAAGTCGTCGGATTTTGGCCCAAAATCCGACGACTTGGGTCATCAGATTTTCAAATCGAAAAATGGCATGGTCTCTAAATTCAAGATGTTATCCACGCAGCAAGCAAGCAGCAGCAGCAGCACGATCGATGAGTTGGATGGTGACACAGCGACGTTGCTTCGTGCCCGACGCGCAACGGACGATCGGTGGGCCTCTCCGTCGCCAAACTGCAGTCGGCTGGCGCGGGCTCGGGCCTAGAGACGGCGGGAAGCGCACTCGGCGCGCGCCTCGCCGTACTCGTAGATTTTACAGCAGCAGCAGCAGCAGTACAGTACACAGAGTCAACGCTCTGATGCTTCGTTGTGTCAAAATACAAAATACCAAGACAGGTCGGCTCGAGCGCACTCGGCGCGTCGCCGCCAGGCCAGAGGCAGCCAGCGTGGCTTCGAACGCTTGGGTTCTACGCCCAGTACAGCGCGCTCGGCGCGTCTCTTCGCGGCGCCAAATCACAACAACAACAACAACAACAAAAGATGGTCTTGCCGTTTGCTCAAATATCTGCACGTATGATACAACAAATTCGTGTTTTCTCGCATAAGAAGACTGTTTCGATTTTCGAACTAGGTCGCTGAAAAATCGATCAGACCATAATCTGAAGCTCAAAAATCGAACCGCATAGGAAACGGCCTTACATAATTGCCATGAAGCATTGTTGTCTTATATTATAGCATTGCCCTTGATATGTGTCTTTTATTATTCTTGCCGTATGGCCTTGCCTCCAACTTGCTCTTGTCCGCTCGCCTTATACGTTGTGCGCTTGCCAAATGCGATACTTGCCATACACAAACTTGTCATGCAACCAGGCTTAAAAACCTTGACCCACACCCTTGCCATACAAACTGGCCTAAAGCGTTTACCTTCCTTGCCCTTTTTCATGCGCCTCGTATGCAACCGTGTTTTATGGCCTCGCCTTCAACTTGCCCCATCACCTCTCGCCTCGAACACGTACTTGCCTTACAACCATCCCTAATGATCTTGCCTCGCATATACACCCTTGCCTTACAAGCTTGCCTTCGTACAAGTTAATCCCCCGTACCCTATTGCTTTTTATCAACATTTATGTTGCACTGTCCCTGCACGACGCCTATTGTGTTGTGACCTTTTCCTATCCAGATTCCACGATGGCATCCAATGCGGTTGCGTACATCTCGTTCTACCTGCTGGGCTACAGTCCTCTGTTCTGGACAGTAGGGTGAGCAGGACATGCATGCCTTTATTCTTCCCTGGAGGGCTTACGGCTTATTATTCGGGGGTCGTTCGTAGGATCAGGGCATGCCTACGTGGCTCTGATATTGATTACCGTTCGATGTATCAACCTCCTTCGTACCAGCTGGGCCACAGTCCTCTGTTTCGGACAGTAGGGTGAGGAGGGCATGCATGCATGCATGCCTTGTTCTTCCGTGGCAGGCGCGCACGGCTTACTATTCGGGGGTAGTTTGTATAGGGTCAGGGCATGCCTAGTTATGTGAGTGATGATCGTTCGATGTCCACATACACCTCCTTCCAGCTGCTGCCCAGGATAAAGCTCCCTGGTGTGGACAGTGGGATGAAGCGTGCTACGATAGAGGGAAAAAAAATTCGGCTGATTTTTTGCTCCTGATGGGATGTCGGGCCTCCTGAACCCAGAATCGTCGGAATTTCGTTTTTTTTGTGTGTGCACTGTTTTTCGTTTGATACGTAAGGCCAAACACAGGACTGTTCATCGGGTGTGGAAAGAAGATTTGTTTTCCCTCCAAAAACAGTTTTCGAGTGACTTACTATGAGTATAGAGGCGCATGCTACGTTAGAGGTGCACCATGTTTTTCTGAGCTCCTCACTTAAGGAGCGCCATACCTCATCGAAAAAATGATTTTGGAGGAAAATAAAAGTGCTGGCGGATGAGAAATCTCCTGGCCGAAGTATACGATGAAACATATTTCGTCACAAGAATGAAAGTCCGACGAATTTGGGTTAAGGAGCCCAATCGTTCAGAAAATGATTCAGCCAAAAAGTGCTACCTCTACCGTACGTAGCACGCGTCAACCCAGAATCGTCGGAATGTCGCTTTTTTTTTCAATGTGCACTTTTTTTCGTTTGATACGCAAGGTAAAACACAGAACTGTTCATATCGGGTATAAAAAGGGCTTTTTTTGTCCCCTCCAAAAACAGTTTTCAGGTGGCTTACTATTAGTATAGAGCTCCTCAAATCGGGTGAAACCACCCCCAGAAAAATCACGGTGCACCTCTACCTTTAAGGCGACGGATGCTGCGATAGAGGTGCACCATGATTTTTCTGAACTCTCCACTTGATTGAGGAGCTCCGTACCTCACCGGCAAAAAAAAACTGTTTTTGGACGAAAGTTAAAGTGCTACCCGATGCCGATTATCATGTCGAAGTTATACTCGGAAACATATTGCAACAGAAGACTGGAATGGAAGTCCGACGATTTCGTTTGAAGGAGCGCCCGATCGTTCAGAAACAGATTCAACCACTCGTAAAACGGGACACCTCTATCGTAGCACGCGTCGGCTGAGATTGGTAGCATGGGACAGTGGGGTGAGGATCCGTGCAACCAGAGGGGTCTACATATTTCGATGTTTGCTACGGTAGCCTGCATGCAGGTGCACCATGTTTTCCCGAGGATGAGCTCTATTATTTACGGTGGCCCATAAACAATAGGCCCGTTTCGAAAAATCCAAATCATATCGGAAATCAACGTTCGAAATGCTTAAAATGACGGCAGCGACCAGGCGAGTACGTAGAACGAATAAAAATGACAATCGGGCGTGCCGTTCGTACGTTATGGCATGTTTACTCTTATTTTCGCCGCTTTTCTCACCACAATCACCTATGTCGACGAAACAATACTCGATAGCATGCTATAGGGTTAGGGTTTTAACGCGCAATAGCTTAAACGGACCGCATCGTCCAGACAAGCAGATACAACGAAACAAAAGTAGAATCGGACATGTAGATCGTGAGATATGACGTATTAAGCATCAAACATATGTGATGTTCTCCCCGCCTTCCTCGCCCGCGACAGTCGACCGATGATATTTTTACCAACTTCTTTTTAGGCGTGCATAGGCCCGTGTGAACAGCCTTTGGATGACATTCATGGCAAGCAGTGATTGGCGAAACTTGATCAATTTGTATTGATGACCGCTCCTTCCTGGCAGTCAGCTAGATCCGCGACGAGCTCAGCGCGAAGAGCGTTGAGCTTCTTCGTGCTTCGTGCTACTTGGAGTTGATCGCATCGCTGATGTTTCTTGGTGTATCCGCCACCACCGCCACGTTCCTCATATCGAGGCTTGGCGCGCTTCTTGCCTTGCTTCACCATGACAACGGTGGGCAGAAGTGCCCTTCTTTGGACCCTCGGATCTCAGGAATGATCACGAGTCTCGCGAAAGCAGTTTTAGACTTTTGCGGCGCATATCCTAGGGTTTCCTATGATACCAAAAATGCTTTATTCGGGGGGGAATCGGGGTTGAAACATCGCCCCCCGTCCAAAATAGTATGTTTAATGTACTCATTGTAATTAATCTCTGCCTCGTTTTTAACTGTACACTTTCAACCACAAGTAGTCTCATTGGACAGCTGACGTCCCTGGCTTTCAGCAAAGCCAAACCACGGCGAGAGAGCGTCCCTGTGTGCCTGTGTAGGTGCTAATACGTCGAGATGAAAGTTCCTTCCTTCACAAAATGGGCAAAACAAAAACGCACACAATTTCTTTTTTTCATCGCCAAAAAGTCATATTTGAGGGCAGATTATTTATGCGCCACCGTAATAGACCTCGCCCAAACAAGTGATTTTGAAGGAAAGTTGAAAATGCCACCCGATGGCGAGTAGTCCCATCATCTGACTGACTGCACAATGAATAATATTGCAACGCACGACTGGAATACCGACGAATTCGGGTTAAACGGCACGGTCATCAGGAAATATTCCAGCCAAAAAGTGCTACCTCTATCGTAGCACGCGCCTGAATACAGGACAGGACAGGACAGGACAGACACCTAATAAGGAAAAGGAAATGTGGTCCAGGCTGGATTTCTTACTCGAGAGAGAGAGAGAGAGAGAGAGAGAGAGAGAGAGAAAGAGTTTTATGCACTAATTTCAACATAACGAGACGCATGCTACGATAGAGGTGCACCATGTTTTTTTTCTGAGTTCCTCACTTAAGGAGCGTCATACCTCAACGAAAAACGATTTTGGAGGGGGGATAAAAGTGCTACCGGATGAAAAATCTCATGATCGAAGTATATTCTTATACATATTTCGTCACAAGAATGAACGTCCGACGAACTAGGGTTAAGAAGCCCGATCGTTCAGAATACGATTCAGCCAAAAAAAGGTATACCTACCTCCACCGTAGCACGCGTCACGACTCCAGAATTTCTTGTTTTCCTCGAAATCTCAGCCTGGCCTTTCTTACTACTAATAGCTCGTTTCTTATTAGGTGTCCTGTACTGTACGGCGCATGTTATGGAAGAGGTGCATCAAGTGTTTTTCTCCTGAGGGTGCGATTCCTTGAGGAGCCCTATCTACCTCGCCCAAAAAATAGTTCTAGAGGAAACTACAGTACCGGCCCGCTCATAAGAAACCAGAAATCGGGCTTAGGCTGATTTTCTTGTTTGAGAAAGAGGTGTGTCCCACACTAACTTCAGTATGATAGCTCTGTCGAGTTTCTTATTTCCCCCGTAATGTTTAGGCTGGGTTTCTTGTGCGGGGCACTTTCTTATGAGAGGGGCCGGTAGTGTACTCTACAGTAAAAATGCTACCCGATACGCATACTACTCGCACATTGTTGGAGGACGCATGCTACGATAGAGGTGCACCATTATTATTCTGAGCTCCTCACTTAAGGAGCGTCATGTACCTCACCGAAAAAATAATTTTGGGGAAAAATAAAAGTCCTGCCGGATGATACATATCATGAATGAAGTATACTCTGAAACATTTTTCGTCACAAAAAAAAATGCCCGACGAATTTGCGTTAAGGGAGTCCCATCGTTCAGGAAACCATTCAGCCAAAAGGTGCTACCTCTACCGTAGCACGCGTCAGAGGTGCACCTGCATCCAGTGCATTTTCCGAGCTCCTCACTTGAAGAGCTCCGTACTAACAGCACGATTGTTTTAGAGAAAAATTCAACTAAGTAGTGCCCGATGAAAAGTACGTATCTATCATATGTGTATATAGTATATGTATATTCGAAACACTATTATTTTTCAACACAACAGTAGTAAACGCCAGACGAGTTTGTTCCGGTTGAGGAGCGCCCTATCCACCAGAGAACGCTTCAGTCGGAAAGTGCTACTACTACGGAGGACCATAGTAAACGCTAGTAAATAGGACCAAATAGTGATAGTAAAAATAGGTAAATGAGGCATGCTGCGATAGAGGTGCAACCATGTTTTTGCCTTCGAAGGGTGGTTACTTGAAGAGCTCTACACCTCACCCCGGACTGATCATTAAGGGAGAAAAGTAAAAGTGCTCGTATCCGATCGAAAATCACATGACCGAAGCAAACAAGGACCAAAATTACAACAAAATAATGACAGTTAAGTCCGCCGATTTTGGGTTAAGGAGCTCGCTCATTCATAAACCATCTCCCCCAAAAAAGTGCCACCTCCATCGTAGCACGCAGCAAATATATAGTTTTTTGTGTGTACCGTAGGTCTATTTACTAGTGGAGCAATCCCGCGGTAGGGGTACCACTTTTCGGCTCAATATTGTCTGACCGGTTGAGTTCCTCACGTGAGTACCCACCGGGGACTATTACCATTTCACTGGTATGTTTGCTTTTGGACTACCGCGTTGGGGGCTTTGGTCGGGTTGAGCGAACGAATGTTTCCGATGTCATGTTTCGGGTGAAATATTGAGCTCCTCATGTGAGGAGCTCAGAAAACTCTGCTGCGCCCTTACCGTGGGAGGAGTCAGTGTCTACTATGGTCTCCCGTGATACCTCTAGCGTAGCACTAGTCACTCTTCGTTCAATCCCGATTTTTCCGAGAAATGTACCAGGACGATCGGGGTTGAGATGCATCTTACCCTACACTATCGGGGCTCTCTCGCTCTCTCATAACCAAGATAACCAAGATAACCAAGATATCCAAGATAACCAAGTGCTACGATAGAGGCGCACCGTGATTTTTCGGAGTGTGGTCACTTGAGTCCCATACCTCACCCGGAAACCGATTTTGCGAGAAAGAAACAAAAAGTGCTACCCGACCCACAATCCCATGAGCTAGGTATACTATGAAAAATGGGCAACACAAGAATGCAAGTCCGACGAATTTGGGTTAAGGAGCGCCGATCATTCAGAAAAAAAATCAGAAAAAAGTGCTACCTCTATTGTGGCACGCGTCCTCATAAGCAAGTGCCCCTACAAGAAACTCAGCCTACACATTACAGGGGAAATAAGAAAGTCGACAGCTATTATACTGAAGTGAGTGTGAAGCGTTCTACGGTAGAGGTAGCAATTTTTGGCTGAATCGATTTCCGAACGACCCGGCTCCTTAACCCAATTTCGTCGGAGTTTCAGTTTTGTGACGAATAATGTTTCAGAGTATACTTCGGTCATGCGATTTCGCATCCGGGAGCACTTTCTTTTTCTTCCAAAATCATTTTTTCGGTGAGGTATGACGCTCCTTAAGCGAGGAGCTCAGAAAAACAATGGTGCACCTCTATCGTAGCATGCGTCGTGTGGGACACACCCCTTTCTCAAATAAGAAAGTCAGCCTAAGCCCGATTTGTCTCAAGTGGTCGATTCGTTAATCTCATCCACCCGCACCCACACTAATATATATATATATATTGTTGCCCGAAGGTGCCCCTTAAGATAGCTACATTCTCCCGGTAGCCAACAGGACTTCATTGCATCCCGACTTGCAGTTCATTCCACCCGTATGGCTCCTATGAGCCTGGTATCACAGACATATGAACCTGGTAGATATTATATATGAAGTATATTGATTGATTGGAATAAGCGCTTGTACATTGATTGCCAGATGGAAAAATAGAGTCATAACTATACCGTATTAATAAAACAATTATCCTTGCCATCCGACACTAATTTGTAGCTTCAACTTCGATCACTCAAAATCACTCCGAAACAAGAAAACCACGGCTCGTTGGAACGCCCTTCAACGTGTTTTGCACTGCTGGTGCTGTAGTGTTTCGTGATATTATACCCGGGCTGTGGGGTGGTTCGTAGGGCGCAACGTTTAGCTTTTTTTTACTTTTTTTCAGCGTGTTTTGGCTTAGGTCAGGAAAATTGTGCTCCTATGCGACTATAATCAAGTGATTTTCCCAACCTCAGAAAGCTGTATGGGTGCACCTACAACGGTGCACGAAATAAAACCAAACCGGCACCGCCCTATGATATCCACTCTCAAGACCTAGGCAAGCAAAGGAGGGATATTAAAGCCAAGTAAAGCGAAACTTAAACTTTGACAAAACGAAAAGTCACGCTTTTTCGTAAATTTGTCCAGAAGAAATCCCACCCCACTCATTTGTTTCCTGATACTAGTTACTGTTGCTTGTATAGTCGCCCCGGTAGAGTAGTGGTCAGCTTCGAAGTCTACTATCATTGGTACCCAAGTTCGAATCCCACCGTGGTGAGATATGTTTTACTTTATTTGAAAAAATAAAAAGGAACCAATTGCTGAGAGCGCCTTCGTGGCGTGGGTAGGCGGAATCTGACGCAAGTCGACGAGGGAAGAAAGTGCTGAAATATTCTCACGATAAAAATGCAAGGCAAGAACCGCAGTGGGAGAGGAGGGAGAAGAGCCTACTTTGTGACCCCGGATCTGAGTTACGACTAGGAAGGAGAGAGAAAGAAGGAACGAAGATGATGAATGGGATAGACAAAAAAAACAAAACGCATAGTGTGTTCCCTTTAAAATGCCGGTTGCCTGCTATACAGTGCCGGTGGAATCGCCTGGCACAGACAGCCAAATGGGACTCGCCAGTAGTAGTGTGGTATAAGGTAGTGTGCGGAGTAGTGACGGCTGCCGATATAGTGCCTGGTTTGCTGCCTGGCATATACCGGCACGGTAGAGGGACCGGCACTATCTATGTATCGAATTATATTTTTCGGAGGAATCTGCGGTGTCATGTTTATTATGTCTGTTTACGAACTTTATAAAAATGGCAAACCTTTACTATTAATATACGTCGCGCGCCCCTGGTACACTTTGCGGAAGTACATTGCGGAGTAAAATTGCGCAAGAACATTGCGGAAGAACGTTGCGGAAGCGGATGAATTATAAACTTCACTTATGGTTGCTCCGCCTCGGTCAAACAGTTTCTCGCACACACCTCGGACAGATAGACAACAATAATGGTGGACCTACGATATTCTTTGATAATATTGGCCATCTAGTTTTATATTGCCGTTGTGAGAGGTTGTGCCCTATTTAATAATATGAATATCTGAATCGTGCATATCCAACCCACAGGGAAAAACTCCCACGGTAGATGACGCAGGTCATACAGGTCCAACCCAGCAACATGATGAGCTAGATCATACAAGATCCGGAAACGATCTGCGTTGATGAGAAATCTGGATCATCATCTAATTGTCGGGATTAGGGGAAACGCAGTTCCTTTGTTTGTTTGTTTGTTTGTTTGTTTGTTTGTTTGTTTGTTTGTTTGTTTGTTTGTTTGTTTGTTTGTTTGTTTGTTTGTTTGTTTGTTTGTTTGTTTGTTTGTGTCTGTTTGTTTGTTTGCTTGCTTGTTTGTTTGTTTGTTTGTTTGCTTGCTTGTTTGTTTGTTTGTGCTTGTTTGCTTGCTTGTTTGTTTATTTTGTCGTTTGGTCGTTTGGTCGTTTGTTTGTTTGTCTGGTTGCTTGTTTGATGCTTGCTTGGCTACTTGCCTGCTTGCTTGTTTGTTCGTTTGGATGTTCGTTTATTTGTTTCTTCGTTCAAAGAAGGTTCGTTCGCGCTCGACCTGACCCACCTTACCATGTTGCTAATCGGTCCTGCTAAAACAGAAATACTACGCAACAAACTTCGTATACGTGCGCACTAACCGGCAGCTTCTCTCTGGAGGAGCTTAAACGACCACAAAACATTTACCTAAGCCAAGCAGGTGCAACCCCGACCGTGGGATGAGTCGAAGTCTTCTACTTCATGGGACCACAGTAAATAGGACCTGCGGGAACCCCTAACCCCTGCCGGTAAATATTTCCCTATTTTTACTATCAATACTTGGTCCTATTTAGTATCTCCCGTACGATTCAATGCATGCATTGTTGGCTCTCTCCACAAACAAACAGCCCTTACTGTCGTTTACGCCTCCACAGGATGTAGGGGGGGGGGGTCGTGACCTCGTCTATGCACTGTATCATACATAGGGAATATTATAAAGTAGTACGAGTACGTAGTAGCAACATCTAGGCCGGATTAACATTGTGCCCGTTTTCCAAAGCCGTTGTTCTTCCGTATCCATTGGCCTTTTTCACGGTGTTACTTTTAAGATGCATCGGAAAATCGCTCCATTCACTGAGTCTCAGGCGCGTGTGTTCTACAGATTATATATACGGAGATGAATATTCCAGTATCGAGCTGATTCCGGTCAAAAACATATTATGGCATTCCGTATTCGGGCCTTGAACCAATAAACAGGTTGAGCCAGAGTCGACAATATAACCATAGCCACACGTGACCGCATCGACGAGGGGAACTCATCGGTAAAGCTTGTTTTTGCGTGCAAGAAGCACTTAGCGAAATATGATAGGTGCTCGTATTGTTTGGGAAGGCGTCGCGGGAAGCCTGGTACGTAGGGATTTGAGCTGTCTACCGTAGCACTGGCATATATGGAATTCGTGTTTTGGGCATAAATCGGTCAATATATGCGTCGAGTCATTCGACACCCAACGTCTTGACATGATCGCATCATCAACAAGAGGAAGAAATATGATTAAGTGTCACTCATTTTTATGAGGCAAGCGGTGAGGGGCTGTTACGGAAAACACCTGACAAAGTACTAGAACAGTGTGCTGACCTATATTGAGAAGCCTTAAGGGGGAAAAATACTCTCTTCAGAGGAATTCCTTTTGCGCCCTGGTGTTTTGCGAGTTGTGAAACAAACCCTTTCCACGGTTGATCAGCATGACCCGATAGGAAAAGACGTGTTCTTGGTTTTTGTTTTGAGAAGAATATATTGTTCTTGGATTAGTCAGGGTCAAAGCTGCTAATAAACCCAACAAACATCGTTGAAGTGAATACACTGATGCTGTGCTCAAGCTCTCAAACGCTAGGGGGAAAAACGTTGAAGGGGGAAAATAGCCAATATCATCCACATATTTATGAAATACCCGGGTGCTCGCCAGTACAAACTCTGTTTGTCAATACTCGTCACAGATGCGATTAGCACTTTCGCATTCACGAGCAATTGCGGCCCAACGTTTTTTATGTCACTTATAGCGCTTTACCCAAACTCAGATGTATACAAGTAATTGTATGGCTTTTAAGTATAGCCCTACTAAACGCATATTGTCTAAAGGGTATACCAAAACCAATACGATTTACAGAGCATACTAAAACCCATGCATTTGGTGTACCATACAAAACTCGATACGGCATACGAGCGAACATTCCTCGCGAGTACACGGGGGCGGGGGAGAGGGGGGTACTTATGTTGTGCACGGCCATAGTCGTATGACCATAGACCCTCGCATCCCTACAATGCCGGGACGGGGCACGTCGGGTTCTTACCAACCGAGGGGGAAGAGGGGGGAAGAGGGAGGGTACTCATGTCGTGCACGGCCAGTTCCCCGTACCGTTGTCGAGACATCGAGCGCTGAAAATGGTCCCCCCCCCCCCCC
>MEHQ01002193.1:47344-85183 GCA_008828725.1 Saccharina japonica | reverse complement strand
GGAAGAGGGGAGAAGCAGCAGCAGCATCTGCGGCAGCGGGGCGCGATCTTTTCCATTTGATCCAGGGAAGCAGGCATGTTATATTTTCCAGTCTGGCCAACTTTCTTGTTGGCGGATTAAGTATATTGGATTTTCTCGGTCTGTTATTTTGTTTTTGTGCTTCTTTTTGTCTTGGCCGGCATATTTGAGCAATGACTGCTGTAGTTGTGGTGAGCTTGTACCCTGGTATGATGGATCGCAGCTATGTGTGTGGTTGAATGGGAACTGGGTAGGAGAGCGAACGTTCCCGTTTGATCCAGGCAAGTCAACAATCGGCTGGTATGTGTGAGCGAGGGCTATAGTTGTGTGATTGTACCCTACGGGTATGATGCACTACCGCTCTCGTATGACCAGTATGGAACCGCCACATATCGGGAAACCAGTATCCAGCAACCGCATACCACAAACAGCCCCCCTATTCGGTGCGCGATACGATAGGTCCCGAATACTTATCACCAATGCCAGCTAAACGACAAGTCCCAAATTTCATAATAAAGGCACTGCCAAGGTAAAACGGCAACCACAATTCAATCCTTCATCATTGCCAAGGTAAAACGCGCAACCCCAAATTCCATCCTCAAGAAATTGTCAACGTTTAAAACGGCAATCCCGATACCAAATCTACTCAATCTCGATTCCAGTATATATCTCCTAAACTATAGCGAGACAGTAACTAACGGGAAGGGGAAAATCCAACAAAAGTGAGTATGCCTGCGTCTAAAACCTTCAAACAAAATCAATAACACCGTCTTCCATAAATACCGTACCCGCCCGATAACATCGGCCCCCCTGTTGTGTACTCTGTAAGAGCACATCAACAGAACATCTCTTACATGTAGAACACCTCAAATCAAATTCATAGCAGCCCCCCTGCTTGCACTCCCTTCGGAAGTATACAAGAAAACAACAATACCGCATTCTGAATCCAAAAAGTACTATAGGTATCAGTTAATTTGGTTCCCCTGTACGTGTTGCGCCAGTTAACCAATACCAAAGCGTACGGCACGATATCTCAGAAGACCATCGGGCATACTCTATTGGTCTATTAACCTTATTTCAACGTATGGGTACCTCCAAACCTTTCTCCATTTCCTTGAGAACTCCTGAGGTTGCACGTTATTTCTTCAAGTACTTTCCAAAAACATCCCATGCACATCGAAAACCCCTACTATTATCCCCAAAATCCAATTGCCCCCCCCAAAACCCCCGGAAAAAAGAACAAACAAACAAACCGTGGATTGGGAAATCACAACAAGTTCATCATCAGAGTCACGGCCAAATGCGAAAAATCTCAGCACTGAACGGTTTGATGAGAAAGTCGCCATTTGGTGCCTCTGCCGACCGTACGTATAATCTCAAACTAAATTTCGTTAGGCCACCATGCTCTAGAATTTACGTCCTATAATCAACCTATACACAGGCACAGCGTCGCATACACAATCCACAGAGACAGACGCTCCGGTCAGTAGCCTTGCGTGCATCGCGCATCAGTCACGAACGTTAAAACCCCAACTGACTCGCTATCTTGCGATGGAAAGTTTCGTTCGTTTTACCGAGTACAACTACTATCTCCGCCCCTGCCTCGGAAGAACGAACAAAAATCCATCGCCATGTGTTTTTATAGTAATCCTCGACATAGTTGGACTATCAAAAACCCCATCAATATTCAAAATCAAAATAATCTCAACTCCACACCCCACAAACCAGAAATCAGCTGATTGCTATCAAATAAAGCGCCGCCAGACAACGAAACAAACATGAACGTCGTTGTCGTTGTATGCATTCACTCACGTTACAAGATCTGCCCTCGGGTCTCCAGCGGATATACATTCAACTACCCTCCTACCAAAAAAAAGATTTATAGGCCCTGCGATAATACCAGGTAAAGATGTCTCTCAATATACCCAGGTCATGATAAATTGGACTGCCCCATTAACCGATGATACGTGACAATCTACAGCTGCTCTGATGCCCTGTTATTTATTATAGTATTCTGACATCGTACTTCCAGAGTAGCAGCCCAGCTAACAGAATCATGCACTGCTGCCTGCAGAATCAACAGTTCAGAAATTATCATATCACTGCGCTTGCTTGTATAATTCAATCATCACAAACGTGGTTCCATCACAGCCAGTGCCACTTTTTGTCTGTGAATCATGGCTCACAAACCCGCCCNGGCGGTTTCATATATTGGTCTACGGAGTTTGGGGTTTATATGGTATGGCGAGGCATTATGATCTGAGATGATGCCTCGCGTGGGTTGCTGTCTCCCTCCTGGGAGCAGTCTGCGATACAATGATGATGAGACCCGGGCTTTGATAGAATGATACTGCTCGTATATGTGTGAGGGGTGCAGCCGGTGACAAACCTGGTGCGGCTTACCTCCTGTGTGTGGTGTTTATGATGGGCCTCTGACAAAACGGTATTGGCTCACCTGGTGTGTATTTGGTACGTGGTGATACGAGTGTATATTATCTACCACCTTCTCCTTGACGACTCACGGTATAGGCACGTGGCTACACAGAGCACGTTTGACAGTGGTTATACAAACAGAAAATGAATAAAGCTGCCCTCCTTCTATCTCCAAGCAAACAACACACGTGAGTACCAACGAGTACCCGGTGCCTAGGCTGACCTGGCTGGGGATACTCTGTGTCCTTGCCCTAATCACTTCACAGTAACAACTAAGATTAAAATGTTGACACCTGCTAGCGCGTTGATTTTTCTTTGCTGTTTTTTATGGAGCTCCTCACTTGAGGAGTTCTACACTATAAGTATTGTTGGAGGCGTTCTACGATGATAGGGATAGCACGTTTTCGTCGTAGGAGGCAAATTGTTTCGCTTGCCTAATATTCGTATAGCCATTAGTATGCCTTTTAACCCACTATCGTTGGAAACCCCCTAATAGTATTCCGGGGAACCATAGCAACAAGTGCCAAACTATTGTTATGACGGGGGGATAAAGAGGGGGCCAACGGTACACCAAAACGTAAAGAATTTCTCCATCTTCACTATTAATAGCAAGTTTTTGTCCCGCTACTTACTACATATGGTCCCCCGCAATGTTCGTGAAAATAGGAAAAATTGTGGGGGTTTGTGTGTACCCTCTGGGTCCTATTTGATATGGTCCCCCGTCATAATTTTTCCCCATGTGTGTTTTTCGGGATATACCTCGTGAGTTGTTGTTTTTTATCCTGAGGGCGGCGCATGCTACGGTGGAGTTGGCGTGTTTTGGCTGAAACGTTTTCTGAACTGGCGGGCGGGGGTCCTTAGTCCCAAAATCGTCCGAATCTCGTTCTTGTGTTGAAATTTTTCACACCCTGTACAGCTAAATAGCTGCCCATTTCGGTCCGAAAGTAAATGTCCCTCTACAGCGGGCAGGAATACAGAGTCATGGACATGCTTTTTTTGGCAGATATCTCGAGGGGAAAAAAAGCGAAAACACGAAAAAAAAAAAAGTGATTTGTGTGAGGTTCGAACCATCGACTTCAGCGATTGCAAGAAGTTCTACGAGGCTATACAGCTACTTTACGCATCTAAATATTTGCATTTGTGTCCTCAGGAGGGGGTTCGAGCCTCACGAAGGTCACATTTGTTTCTTTGTTTTTCCCCTCCGTTTTTTTGGTGATTTTTGTTTTTTTGGAACTCCTTGCTTTGTGTGTCGACCTTAATCAGCAAAAAACTGAAAATAGCTGCGTAATTAGCTGTACAGGGTGTGAAATTTTTCGTTGTCTATTATGGGATTGTTCATTGCCGTAGCACTTTTATTTCCGTCCGAAATCCGTCTTTTGGCTTGTTTTTAAGTGTAGAGCTTCTCAGGGGAGGAGCCTCCTCAGAAAATGCACTAGATGCAAGTGCACCTCTATCTTAATACAGTACAGGAAGCCTGATAAGAAACAGGTTATTAAAGAAATCCTTCGGGAAGGTCATGATCTTGAAGTTAGTGTGGAAAGCACCCTCTCTCAAATAAGAAATCCAGCCTGTTGGACCAGATTTACCGTTTCTTATTAGGTCCCAGCCCTACGTCTCACCCAACACACTCCTTTGAGGAGACTAAACAATGCCCACGAAAGGAAGGGTACCCACATTTTCATTACCGGGTTTTGGCCACTCTATCGAGTGGCTCCGAGTGTAATTGAAAAAAGGACCTAAACAAAGTTTGGTTCGCGTTACGTAACAAACCCTTCAATGGCGGTTTAAATAAAACGAATAAAAAACAAACAAAAAAGGTTATGAGTACAATGCAGTAGAGCAGTCGCTAAGGCCGAGTGACTCTGTGCAGGTGAAAAACAAGCACCTTTACATAACCCCCCTGCCGTAGCACCAGTCGGCCACGACCCCCATGGCCTAAGTAAATACCACTCTGTCCCGAAATATAAGCTACTTTTTTATTGAATATTGACGCATGCTACGATGGAGGTGCGCCATGTTTTTTCTGAGCTCCTCACTTAAGGAGCGTCATACCTCACCGAAAAAAATGATTTTGGAGGAAAATACAAGGGCTGCCGGATGCGAAATCTAATGACCGAAGCATCCTTTGAAACAGTATTCGTCACAAAAATTCAAGTCCGACGAATTTTGGTTAAGGAGCCCGATCGTTCATAAAACGATTCAACCAAGACGTGCTACCGCTACCGTAGCACGCGTCTATTAGTGTGTAAAATGTGCTTATATTTCGGGACATTGTGGTAAGGAACAGTGTTGCAACCACAACAATGAAAGTCCGGCGATTTTTGGGTCAAGCACTCCTTCCCTCGTTATTCCGAAACCTGTGGTAAATCACAGAAACAAAATTCAGACGATTTTGGGCCAAGGAGCCCGCAGGTGTATACGACGAAAACTCGACACATCTCGGACGGATCATCGATTCCCAGGATCTAGATACTTCAAGGCAGATCTATGTTCCCGATCGTGTATGTATTATCTACTACTCCTATAGCTTATACAGCCGGGAGCTACTCGGTATCATCTGTCTCTTCGTGATCTACGTAGCTCATGCTAGTTTCTTCGGGTTGCATCTGTACTGTATATGCAACGGCAAGCACGAAGTACTACTACAGTAACGGTAGATGTCATCTATAGATCATGATATGTCTGTCCATAATATACAGTAGGTAGTTATCTATCTGTAAGTGATCTAGATCATGATGTATATCATGATCTATCTGTAAGTCATCTAGATCATGATGTTTATGTAGATCATCTAGATCATTATATATCTGTAAGCTGATATAGATCATCTAGATCATGATCCGTCTGTAGACGTGAAGATGATCTGTCCAGGGAGTGAAAACTAGTGTATATACACAATGAATGGGACTCAAAAGCAGTATCGGGTAGATCTTCGCTTCTCGGGAGCTTACCAATAGTCAGCAATAGTCAGCAATAGTCCCTAACACTCATTATCAGTCCTCAGTAGTCGCTAATAGTCAGGGATAGTCATAATAGTCACAAATAGTCACTAATAGCCACTAATAGTCACTAACAGTGAATCATAGTCACTCATAGTCACTCATAGTCACTAATATAGTCCTAATAGTCACTAATCGTCACTAATCGTCACTCATGGTAGTCATTAACAGTCACAAACAGTCACAAATTGTCACTAATAGTCACTAATAGTCACTATTAATAATAGTCACTAATAGTCACTCATATTCACTAATAGTCGCTAATAGTCACTATTAATACGAGTAATAGTCACTAAAAGTCACTGCGTATTAATAATAGTCACTGTTTCGGGGGACCATAGCAAATATTACCAATTATTGTCCATAAAAATAGGTAAATATATAGGTTTTTGGGTGTACCGTAGGTTCCATTTACTATGGCCCTTGCCCGTAGCAGTAGACAATCCCAAACATTTCCACCAGACCGTGCTCCTACTCCTACTTCTAGCGTGGCGTGTCAAATTGACCTTTTTTAGTTTTTCATCATTACGTCTCAATATACCCATCCGAAAATGTGTATTTAGCATGAGCTGCAACGTGTATCACTCATGAGCACTCCGAAATAATAAATGTAATGTGAAACAATCTCATATAACCCAACGTTATCGCGTAGCTCCTTGCTGCAAGACCCAAGGGCGTGCCGAACAAGCTTTGATTGATATCGATTTTTCATGAACAGGCACTTCAAATAGAAGAAAATTCAGGAAAACAAAAAAACAAGTAAAACACTCGGAGAGCTGTTAGACGGTTGGACCAAGTCAATAACTTGATTCTTGAGTGCCTCCCTCCAGCTCGAATTGCTCCGCATTATTTATTTCCGCGCATGACGTGGGCGTGCCGGGTGTCCGCGGTTTTTGTCGTGGGGTTTCGTGTGTGTTGGCAGGCGGTAATGAAGCTGGTTGTTTCGTGCGCTCTCGGGTACGTCTTGAGCAAGAAGGGCATCCTCGATCAGGTCAGTCAGTGGGAACTTCATGAGGTGGACACGTACTCCTACATTTGTTGGCATATTTTTGAGCAATGTCAAACGGTATATAGGGGTGGTACCGTATTATATCTCACCTCCAAACATTGCTTTCGGTTTTGTTTTTTTTGCGTACAACCAGACCAAGAATGACTTCCCTGCGCAATTGTTGTGCCAGTGCCATGCAATTTATTTGCCGTTTGTAGCGGACGCCTGCTACGATAGAGGTGTGCGCCATGTTTTTGCTGGAGCTCCTTACTTGAACAGCTAAATTGCTTCCTCCCAAACTGATTTTGCAGGAAAGTAGAAGTGACAATCCCATGGCAAAAGCAAACAAGGAATTCGATTGCAACAAAATGATGATAGTCCGCCGATTTGGGGTTTTAAGAAGCTCGATCATTCATAAACCATTTCGGGCGAAAAGTGTCATCTCTATCGTAGCACGCATCAGCGCCCGGAGACCAGTAAACGTTTCTTTCGCCTGTAAACCACGCATTCGCCGTCATTGGTATCGCAAATTTTCGTCGTCCGTGTTCCCCCTCCGAAGTATCAAGACGACCCGCCTCGACTGTTTTTGTTCGTTCCGTGTGATGTCCTCGTGCCAACTTGCTGTTGTTGTGTTATCTTCCTGAATGCTTTATTAAACCAACGCAAATTAGGACTACCCAAACGCTTGGCTGGCCTTCGTTGAGTGTGAATCTTCCGTGTATTTCTGTTTTGACGGTGCCCTTTTCCGTTTCGTACGACCCGAAAGACAAACTACCAGGCTCTCGTTCGAAAACGTCCGTTTCTAAAACCCGTTTACGTTAAGTTCGCTGCAGCAATTTCCGATTCCATGCAGATTCTGATCCCGATTGCGATTGCGATTCCAGTTCCGATTCGGATTCCGACTAGGTCTCTGTTTTTCCGCTGCAGTTACCGTTTCCTTTCCGAACCCATGCTCGACTGAGCATCCGTTTATGTTTCTCTTTGTGTATGCTTTGTAGTGAGTTTAAGTAGGCGTTTCGTTTCCCGTTGCAGTTCCCGTTTTCTGATTACGTTCCGTTTCTGTTTTAATTTCTGTTTTGAATGTTTCGGTTTTCCTTCCAGTTCCCTTCTCCGTTCTCCGCTTATATATTTATGTATGTTTTCGTTTTTATGTTTCGGTGTATGCTTCGGTTTACGTTTCGGTTTCTGGGTTAATTCCTATTTTGTTTTGTTTGCTTTCGTTTCCGGTTTTCCCCGTTCCGTTTTAGTTTCCGTTTATGTTGCTGATTTTAGTGACGTTGGTGGTTTTTTTTTCATTACTAACGCTTCCCTTTTACGATTACAGTAGTACCCCGCTTCCGGTATTTTCAAGTTCCGTTTCCGCTTTATTTCATGTTTCTTTTTTTTTCGGTTTAAATACTTCCGTTTTTGTTCTTTCACCGCTCCCGTTTCCGTTACCGCTTTTCCTCGATGAAAAAACAAAAACAGGACGCGGTCAGCTCTCTGTCGAAGCTGATCATCTTCGTGTTCCAGCCCTGCCTGCTCTTCGTCAACGTGGCCTCCACGCTTGGAAACCCCGGACAGAACCTGTCCGAGATTGTCGTGCTTCCGGTGTTCGCGGTGTTCCAGATTTCCTTCGGCTCCGTCGTGGGAAGAGTGCGTATACCGGATGGAAAGCGTACCTACTACGATAGATAGGGTATTGTGTGCAAGCATGATCTTCAACATTGATCACTGATAGACCCTACTTCTCCGAAAGCAGAGAAAGCTACAGAAACAAAAATATGTACCGTTATTCAAGGGCACCCACATAGCATTAATCCACGACCAAAGCTCCGGGTTTTGTTTCAGATTCGGCCCGCCGGGGGGGTTGTCTCATGTTGTGCACTGGCGTAGTATATGACGCATAGACCCTCGCATTTCCTACAATCTGGGACGGGGCGCGTTGGGTTTTCACCAACCAGGCAGACATTGCTTGCACCAGCGCGAAACGCCGTGAAGATATTGGGCGAGTCGCCATGGAGCGTGAGCTGCCATCCTGCTAAGAACGCCTCTGAGGCGGATTGCATTGGACGACAGCTTCAATGAGCTAATTAAGTTCTGGTGTGGCCACTTCGGAGACAGCAATGGGTTTACTATGTAACTGCCTCGCGGACGCCTTACATATTACACCTACGTGGTACGATCATTCCCTTGTGCGGAACAAAGGTTCTCCACGCCCCCACAAATGATTACTCGAACCCAGCCTTTGTGTGACGCCAAAACAAATAACAAAAAAAACGGCACCTGGTTGTCTAGCTCACGCAGAGAGTGGCGCTGTTTACAGCGTCGTGCCAACCGACGACCACCCACCTATACGTATATCAATATGGGGGGGGGGGTGAACTTGATATCCATGCATGGCTGTAGTTGTATGGGGGGCGGGGTAATCCACTCTACGATCAAGTGATACGCTGAGTAGGGGACGGTAAACACTGATCTTCTCCCCACGAACGCCGTGCGATATATGTGGAACACGATCATCGCGAGTATTCTCCTTCGACCGAGATAATGGGCTGAATAGAAAAGCGCAGCAACTTAATATATGATAGGACCGGGAATCGGACGATACATATTGGGTACGTGTGCATACATAAATAGTGCATCGGTTGACCGGCTAAGTCAATCATGAATATTTCGGGGGAGGGAGGGAAGTCCCCGGTTGACCGACCCAGTCAATCATAAATATTTCGGGGGGGGGGCGTCGCCACCTCTAGCGCCCCCATCGCATACTTTAGACGCATGCTACGATAGAGGTGCACCATGTTGTTTCTGAGCTCCTCACTTAAGGAGCGTCATACCTCACCGAAAAAACGATTTTGAAGGAAAATAAAAGTGCTGCCGGATGAAAAACATCATGACCGAAGTGTGCTTTGAAATATGATTTGTCACAAAAATGAAACTCCGACGAATTTGGGTTAAGGAGCTTGATCGTTCCGAAAACGATTCAGCCAAAAACTGCTACCTCTATGATACCGTACATATCATGCACCTTTAGTGAAAAATTGTATTTGTGTTTGTTGTTGTTTTCACCTTCTATTACCGTAACACGCGTGTTGTTTGCACGGTGCTCTTCAACGACAACGACAACGACTACAACGACAATGACAACGACGATAACAAGCAGGGGATGGCAAAAGTGCTAGGCCTTCCCGCCGGTTCGCCGGAGGGTCGGGAGCTCCGGATGTGCGCTTCCTTCGGCAACTCGGGCCCGCTGCCCTTGCTTTTCGTCGAGTCTCTCTTCGGGTCCAACCCCGGTAAGCTACGAGTATTATCATCGGCCTCGTCTGAAATTTCTTCGTCGTTTGTCACTAGGAATATTTCGTGTTTTACCAATTACCCCTGGGGCAAGGCGGGGGCTGAACCGCTCTGGGTAGCGCTACCCAACTACAGACAGACAGACAGACAGACAGACAGACAGACAGACAGACAGACAGACAGACAGACAGACAGACAGACAGACAGACAGACAGACAGACAGACAGACAGACATACAGAATAGCAGGTTATATGTAATAAGATATCCAGCATATAAATAAATTGTGTGGGGGTGGATGACATTAAATAATTACCTACTTGAGCTACTGCAGTGTGAATAAATTCATTTAACAAAAGTGGAATAACAAAGTACATATAGTTGTACGCGACATGTGTTCATTATTTGGGAGTTAAGAATTTCAGGCTGAGGTATCGGTTTTTCAGCTGAAATAATTTGGCAGCTACGAGTACTCGTACTCGTGAGCAATGTGCGCTCAGCTAGGAACCCAACTCTAAACCATACTTGGTGGTGTATACTATATACTGTTACGGGGAACCAGAGTAACTAGGACCTGACGCATGGTACGATAGAGGTGCACCATTGTTTTTTTGAGCTCCTCACTTAAGGAGCGTCATACCTCACCGAAAAAAATGATTTTGGAGGAAAATAAAAGTGCTGCTGGATGAGAAATCTCATGACCGAAGTGTACGCTGAAACATATTTCGTCACAAAAATGAAAGTCCGACGGACTTGGGTTAAGGAGCCGGATCGTTCGGAAAACGATTCAGCCAAAAAAAGGTATATCTCCTTTACCGTAGAACGCTTCGACCATATATTTCTCGTAAAAGTAGAGAAATAGTACCTGGTAGGTGTTTGTGTGTACATATTTTCGTAAAAGTAGGGAAATGTATACCTGGTAGGTTTTTGTGTGTACCGAGGATTGGTACACACAAAAACCTACCAGGTATACGTTTCCCTACTTTTACGAAAAATATGTGGCCCTATTTACTATGGTCCCCGATAATAGCAGATCAAAGAGCCTAAACATGCCCCAACGTTGACATCACAACAAGCCGCGCTGAACTTTGGCCAACCCACAATTAGTAGTAGGATATATACTCCCAAGTGCGCTGTCGCGTACAGTAGTAGTTGGTACACACAAAAACCTACCAGGTATACATTTCCCTACTTTTACGAAACATATGTGGTCCTATTTACTATGGTCCCCGATAATAGCAGATCAAAGAGCCTAAACATGCCCCAACGTTGACATCACAACAAGCCGCGCTGAACTTTGGCCAACCCACAATTAGTAGTAGGAGATATACTCCCAAGTGCGCTGTCGCGTACAGTAGTATGCCGCATGCGTCCCCTACATTTCGGGCCCGTTCGATTTGTGAAGTCTGTTATCGCCTCCCAGCCAGCCAAGCTTATTAATGATGCGTGTACTGAACCGGTCTGCGGCACGAGTGTTTGTTGGGCTGGGGCATCTTTTCCGCAAATCCGAACGATTATCGATTTCTACACTCCATGACCTAGCTCTTCTCCAGGGCAAGCACGAGCATAGATTCCTGATCCGCATGATTTATTTAGCCTTGCTGGGTGGGAGCCGTACAAACGCTCCACAATGCCGTCCGTGTTCGCAGAGCGGGCACCAATGACTACCTCTGGGGCGGGAGATTACCACCCACAAAAAACAACAAAAAAACAAAAAAAAAAAAAAAAAAAAAAAAAACAACAACAACAACAACAACAACAACAACAACAATTACAAACGACGAGCGCTACGATAGAGGAAGCACATTTTTGGCTGATCTGGTTTCTGAATAATCGGGCTGCTTAACCCAAACTCGTTGTTTTGTTCAGTTTCGGGTTTCCATGTTTTTCATTGTACAGTCAGGCCATAGGAATGCCCACCGAGTGTCTTAACTATTTGTATAGGTATTTGTATAGGACCGGTCGGTGCTGCGATAGAGGTGTAAGGTATATATATTTTTTGGCTGTTTTTTTTTTCTGGATGATCTATTAAGAGCTCCTTAACCCAAAATCGTCGGAATTTAGTTATTGTGTTGGCACTATTGCTCGTGTTATACGTAACGACACTATTGTTCGATTGAATTGTTCATCGAGGGTAACATTTTTCCCTTCCAAAAACAAAAACGGTTTTCGAGCGAGGTATAGACCACCCTCAGAAACATCACGGAGCACCTGCATGCAGGCTACCGTACCATGCAGGAACATCACGGTGCACTTGCATGCAGGCTACCGTATCATGCAGAAACATCACGGTGCACCTGCATGCAGGCTACCGTACCACGCAGAAACATCACGGTGCACCTGCATGCAGGCTACCGTACCATGCATCATAGAGCTCCTCAAATGAGGAGGGGTTCAGAAACCAGATGGTGCCCCTCTACCGCTACCGTCGTGAGAAGGTTCAGAAACAACATGGTGAACCTCTAGCCATGCGTCATACATCGGACAATGCATTACAATCTACCTGGTAGCTTATAAGACTGAGTAGGTAGCAACTACTGCGGTACCCTATGTAGTATATCGCGCAGCATACACGAATACTACAAATGAGATACAGAGCAAACGTTCACGCAGCTTGCAAAGTTGAGTGTCAACTATTCAATTCAGTCGAACTCACAGCTGACGTACTGCTTCATGATAGTATTGAACCTTGCATGACCGTTGCCTTAGGCCGTTTCCTATGCGGTTCGATTTCGAGCTTCAGATTTGTATTTTTCGATCTCAAAAACGAAAGCACCGTCCTATGCAGTCCGATTATGCAAAATCTGACCGGAAATTTTTCGATTTGAGAATCCGATGACCCAAGTCGTCGGATTTTGGCCCAAAATCCGACGACTTGGGTCATCAGATTTTCAAATCGAAAAATGGCATGGTCTCTAAATTCAAGATGTTATCCACGCAGCAAGCAAGCAGCAGCAGCAGCACGATCGATGAGTTGGATGGTGACACAGCGACGTTGCTTCGTGCCCGACGCGCAACCGACGATCGGTGGGCCTCTCCGTCGCCAAACTGCAGTCGGCTGGCGCGGGCTCGGGCCTAGAGACGAAGGGAAGCGCACTCGGCGCGCGCCTCGCCGTACTCGTAGATTTTACAGCAGCAGCAGCAGTACAGTACACAGAGTCAACGCTCTGATGCTTCGTTGTGTCAAAATACAAAATACCAAGACAGGTCGGCTCGAGCGCACTCGGCGCGTCGCCGCCAGGCCAGAGGCAGCCAGCGTGGCTTCGAACGCTTGGGTTCTACGCCCAGTACAGCGCGCTCGGCGCGTCTCTTCGCGGCGCCAAATCACAACAACAACAACAACAACAGCAGTTGGTCTTGCCGTTTGCTCAAATATCTGCACGTATGATACAACAAATTCGTGTTTTCTCGCATAAGAAGACTGTTTCGATTTTCGAACTAGGTCGCTGAAAAATCGATCAGACCATAATCTGAAGCTCAAAAATCGAACCGCATAGGAAACGGCCTTACATAATTGCCATGAAGCATTGTTGTCTTATATTATAGCATTGCCCTTGATATGTGTCTTTTATTATTCTTGCCGTATGGCCTTGCCTCCAACTTGCTCTTGTCCGCTCGCCTTATACGTTGTGCGCTTGCCAAATGCGATACTTGCCATACACAAACTTGTCATGCAACCAGGCTTAAAAACCTTGACCCACACCCTTGCCATACAAACTGGCCTAAAGCGTTTACCTTCCTTGCCCTTTTTCATGCGCCTCGTATGCAACCGTGTTTTATGGCCTCGCCTTCAACTTGCCCCATCACCTCTCGCCTCGAACACGTACTTGCCTTACAACCATCCCTAATGATCTTGCCTCGCATATACACCCTTGCCTTACAAGCTTGCCTTCGTACAAGTTAATCCCCCGTACCCTATTGCTTTTTATCAACATTTATGTTGCACTGTCCCTGCACGACGCCTATTGTGTTGTGACCTTTTCCTATCCAGATTCCACGATGGCATCCAATGCGGTTGCGTACATCTCGTTCTACCTGCTGGGCTACAGTCCTCTGTTCTGGACAGTAGGGTGAGCAGGACATGCATGCCTTTATTCTTCCCTGGAGGGCTTACGGCTTATTATTCGGGGGTCGTTCGTAGGATCAGGGCATGCCTACGTGGCTCTGATATTGATTACCGTTCGATGTATCAACCTCCTTCGTACCAGCTGGGCCACAGTCCTCTGTTTCGGACAGTAGGGTGAGGAGGGCATGCATGCATGCATGCCTTGTTCTTCCGTGGCAGGCGCGCACGGCTTACTATTCGGGGGTAGTTTGTATAGGGTCAGGGCATGCCTAGTTATGTGAGTGATGATCGTTCGATGTCCACATACACCTCCTTCCAGCTGCTGCCCAGGATAAAGCTCCCTGGTGTGGACAGTGGGATGAAGCGTGCTACGATAGAGGGGAAAAAAATTCGGCTGATTTTTTGCTCCTGATGGGATGTCGGGCCTCCTGAACCCAGAATCGTCGGAATTTCGTTTTTTTTGTGTGTGCACTGTTTTTCGTTTGATACGTAAGGCCAAACACAGGACTGTTCATCGGGTGTGGAAAGAAGATTTGTTTTCCCTCCAAAAACAGTTTTCGAGTGAATTACTATGAGTATAGAGGCGCATGCTACGTTAGAGGTGCACCATGTTTTTCTGAGCTCCTCACTTAAGGAGCGCCATACCTCATCGAAAAAATGATTTTGGAGGAAAATAAAAGTGCTGGCGGATGAGAAATCTCCTGGCCGAAGTATACGATGAAACATATTTCGTCACAAGAATGAAAGTCCGACGAATTTGGGTTAAGGAGCCCAATCGTTCAGAAAATGATTCAGCCAAAAAGTGCTACCTCTACCGTACGTAGCACGCGTCAACCCAGAATCGTCGGAATGTCGCTTTTTTTTTCAATGTGCACTTTTTTTCGTTTGATACGCAAGGTAAAACACAGAACTGTTCATATCGGGTATAAAAAGGGCTTTTTTTGTCCCCTCCAAAAACAGTTTTCAGGTGACTTACTATTAGTATAGAGCTCCTCAAATCGGGTGAAACCACCCCCAGAAAAATCACGGTGCACCTCTACCTTTAAGGCGACGGATGCTGCGATAGAGGTGCACCATGATTTTTCTGAACTCTCCACTTGATTGAGGAGCTCCGTACCTCACCGGCAAAAAAAAACTGTTTTTGGACGAAAGTTAAAGTGCTACCCGATGCCGATTATCATGTCGAAGTTATACTCGGAAACATATTGCAACAGAAGACTGGAATGGAAGTCCGACGATTTCGTTTGAAGGAGCGCCCGATCGTTCAGAAACAGATTCAACCACTCGTAAAACGGGACACCTCTATCGTAGCACGCGTCGGCTGAGATTGGTAGCATGGGACAGTGGGGTGAGGATCCGTGCAACCAGAGGGGTCTACATATTTCGATGTTTGCTACGGTAGCCTGCATGCAGGTGCACCATGTTTTCCCGAGGATGAGCTCTATTATTTACGGTGGCCCATAAACAATAGGCCCGTTTCGAAAAATCCAAATCATATCGGAAATCAACGTTCGAAATGCTTAAAATGACGGCAGCGACCAGGCGAGTACGTAGAACGAATAAAAATGACAATCGGGCGTGCCGTTCGTACGTTATGGCATGTTTACTCTTATTTTCGCCGCTTTTCTCACCACAATCACCTATGTCGACGAAACAATACTCGATAGCATGCTATAGGGTTAGGGTTTTAACGCGCAATAGCTTAAACGGACCGCATCGTCCAGACAAGCAGATACAACGAAACAAAAGTAGAATCGGACATGTAGATCGTGAGATATGACGTATTAAGCATCAAACATATGTGATGTTCTCCCCGCCTTCCTCGCCCGCGACAGTCGACCGATGATATTTTTACCAACTTCTTTTTAGGCGTGCATAGGCCCGTGTGAACAGCCTTTGGATGACATTCATGGCAAGCAGTGATTGGCGAAACTTGATCAATTTGTATTGATGACCGCTCCTTCCTGGCAGTCAGCTAGATCCGCGACGAGCTCAGCGCGAAGAGCGTTGAGCTTCTTCGTGCTTCGTGCTACTTGGAGTTGATCGCATCGCTGATGTTTCTTGGTGTATCCGCCACCACCGCCACGTTCCTCATATCGAGGCTTGGCGCGCTTCTTGCCTTGCTTCACCATGACAACGGTGGGCAGAAGTGCCCTTCTTTGGACCCTCGGATCTCAGGAATGATCACGAGTCTCGCGAAAGCAGTTTTAGACTTTTGCGGCGCATATCCTAGGGTTTCCTATGATACCAAAAATGCTTTATTCGGGGGGGAATCGGGGTTGAAACATCGCCCCCCGTCCAAAATAGTATGTTTAATGTACTCATTGTAATTAATCTCTGCCTCGTTTTTAACTGTACACTTTCAACCACAAGTAGTCTCATTGGACAGCTGACGTCCCTGGCTTTCAGCAAAGCCAAACCACGGCGAGAGAGCGTCCCTGTGTGCCTGTGTAGGTGCTAATACGTCGAGATGAAAGTTCCTTCCTTCACAAAATGGGCAAAACAAAAACGCACACAATTTCTTTTTTTCATCGCCAAAAAGTCATATTTGAGGGCAGATTATTTATGCGCCACCGTAATAGACCTCGCCCAAACAAGTGATTTTGAAGGAAAGTTGAAAATGCCACCCGATGGCGAGTAGTCCCATCATCTGACTGACTGCACAATGAATAATATTGCAACGCACGACTGGAATACCGACGAATTCGGGTTAAACGGCACGGTCATCAGGAAATATTCCAGCCAAAAAGTGCTACCTCTATCGTAGCACGCGCCTGAATACAGGACAGGACAGGACAGGACAGACACCTAATAAGGAAAAGGAAATGTGGTCCAGGCTGGATTTCTTACTCGAGAGAGAGAGAGAGAGAGAGAGAGAGAGAGAGAGAGAGAGAAAGAGTTTTATGCACTAATTTCAACATAACGAGACGCATGCTACGATAGAGGTGCACCATGTTTTTTTTCTGAGTTCCTCACTTAAGGAGCGTCATACCTCAACGAAAAACGATTTTGGAGGGGGGATAAAAGTGCTACCGGATGAAAAATCTCATGATCGAAGTATATTCTTATACATATTTCGTCACAAGAATGAACGTCCGACGAACTAGGGTTAAGAAGCCCGATCGTTCAGAATACGATTCAGCCAAAAAAAGGTATACCTACCTCCACCGTAGCACGCGTCACGACTCCAGAATTTCTTGTTTTCCTCGAAATCTCAGCCTGGCCTTTCTTACTACTAATAGCTCGTTTCTTATTAGGTGTCCTGTACTGTACGGCGCATGTTATCGTGGCGGGTGCTCAAATGACTAAGGCAAGCAACAATGAGTACCCCCCCCCACCCTCCCGCTCTCAACTCCCTTCCTTCACTCAAACACCTCTATATCATATATACATATATGTAGGTATATACATATATGTAGGTCGGGTTGGCGTCGGTTGGCAATGACGCCGTAAAACATGCCGCTCACTACATGAGCTAGCCCACCAGGGTACCGTTTTTTCTTGTTGTTGAATGATGGTCGATCACAGCTAGCGGTCGAGTTAGATCATTTGGTGCGGGGTGGAGAATAGTTACTCCGCACGAGGGAAATAGTTGTATCACGTACAGTAGCGTTTATGGTAAGACACCTACGTGGCAATTGCATAGTAATACCCAGTCATTGCTGTCTCTGGAAGTGGGACCACACCGGTTTAATTAAATGAGTTCATTGAAGCTGTCATCCATATCCAAGTCCGCCTCACGAGCGATTATCAGTAGAATACGCAGCTCACCCTTCATGCGACTCGCCCAACACCTCACGGCGCCCTTCGCGCTTGATGCAAGCAATGCCTGCCCGGTCGGTGAAAAGCCGACATGCTCCGTCCCCTACAACATAGTAGAGATGCGAGGGTCTATGGCCATACGACTACGGCCGTGCATGAATATCGAGTACCCCCCTCCCCCCCCCCCCCTCCCCCCCCCCCCCTCCCCCCCCCCCCCTCCCCCCCCCCCCCTCCCCCCCCCCCCCTCCCCCCCCCCCCCTCCCCCCCCCCCCCCTTCTATCTTCAACCCCCTAGCCCCCCCCCTGCCGGCATTGTAGGGATGCGAGGGTCTATGGTCATACGACTACGGCCATATGCATGAATGTGAAATGCACCCCGCCCCCCCCCCCATCCCCCCCTCCCCCCCCCCCCCCTTCTATCTTCAACCCCCTAGCCCCCCCCCTGCCGGCATTGTAGGGATGCGAGGGTCTATGGTCATACGACTACGGCCATATGCATGAATGTGAAATGCACCCCGCCCCCGCCCTTACCCCTGCGCCCCACAACCTCCCCCACCCCCCCTCCCATATCGGAAATGCCTCTTTAGATACACGATGCTGGCTGGTAGTCCTCCGCCGGCGGCCGCCATGTCCGAAGAAGACGGAAAGCAGTTCCGAGGCATGGACCCCTTGCACAAGGTCACAACCAAAAAAGAGTATTTGACGAGTTTTCTCCAACGATTGTGCTAAAACGTCTGGCTTGTCTATAAATATTGAGCTTGGTTGTGATTGATGTTTGATGACTTGATTGAGTGCGTACGGTAGTTTGTCCACATATTGAGGTTTTGTGTGTGGTCAAGTTTCGACGACTTAAGTGATAGTGTATTTCGGCTACTAATAGGATAAAGTTTGTGTTTGAGTTTGGACAACATTATTAGGTGATTGCGTATAGTTTGCCAAGGGGGGGGGTATATACTCTCCTCCCCCCCCCCCATTTTCCACCGCGCTGGAGCGACTTGCATATTTTTCTACGAAAACTTGAAAAACATCCGGCTCTCCCTATCATGTGCAGGAAGAAACGATCGGCACCTAAACTTTGCGCAGGGTGCGTGTCTAATTGGTCGAGGCTCGTGAAAAGGCCACCTGGAGTATTTTCTGAAAAACGCCTCCACAACACGCGGCGGAATCGCGTGGCTGCCCCTGTCGCAATCCAACCCCTCAAACGGTTGCGGTTGGGGTTAGGGTTAGGGTTGGGTCTAGGCCCGGCTTGGACGGGGTCGATGTGCAACGTTTTGAAATTGACCACACACGTCCTGAACAACGTTTAGTGCCGACCGATCCTTCGTGCACATATATAGGGCGAGCTGATTTGTTTTTGCCGGTGTCGTGCTGTGTGTCCACGCCATGCCGGTGTTTGTTCAGTGTTTTCATGATTGGTTTGAAACCTGGTGTTATATACTTCAACGGGCGGGTGCTGTATAGCTGCGCGTAGACAATGAGGCAATCGTTTCGTTTCCTAGGTCGGCTGAATTTTAGGGGGTTTGCCTTCTTGGTATCTCCGTCGCTCCTTTGCTTGCCGTCGCTGCTAATGATGATGTTGTTGTTGATGATGATGATGATGATGGTGGTGGTTGCGATGGTGATAATGATGACGATGATGATGATGATGATGATGATGATGATGATGATGATGATGATGAGGATCCTGATTCTGCTCATGATTCTGCTAATGATAATGTAACCCTCATGCTGTTGTCGATGGTACTGATTTTGCCGATGGCGATATTGCTGCTACTGCTGATGACGATGATGATGATGGTGATGCTGATGATGATGATGATGATACTGATGATGATGACACTGCTGCTGACGATGATGATGGTGATGATGATGATGATGATACTGATCATCACACTGCTGCTGATGATGATGGCGATGCTGCTGCTGCTGCTGCTGCTGCTGCTGCTGCTGCTGCTGCTGCTGCTGCTGCTTCTGACGCTTTTCTCGCCTTCGGCTGTTCGCAGTTCGTGGCGAGGTGTTGGCGCGTGATAGCGAGCCCGACGTTCAAGCGCGTAATAAGTCCTCCGGTGGTAGGGTGAGTCAAAAACGGTTCGTCGTCTCGTTTCAAGCAATACCACCTCACAGGGTTGGCGGCTTAATATTATTTTATTTTATATTTATATTTTCTCCGGCGGATGGGTAAAACTATAGATTGAGTCCCCGACACTTCCACGTTCCGCCTCGTGTCGTGTGTCAATTGACTACATGCCCCCTCGAAAGTGTCAGTCCCTGCTGCTACTACTCCGGAGACTTGATCCTGTTGACTTGTTATTTTCTGAGCTCCTCACATGAGGACGTTCACTATATTTTACCCGAAACAAACGTGACTTCGAAGAACGTTCGTTCGTGAAACCTGACCAATACTCTATATGAACTACATACAGTAGTAGTCCTGAAAACAAATACCGAAGAAGTAAATGTATCGTAATAAAGAACCGATGGTAGAATCATACGCAGCTCGCTTGAGGTGCTCCGCCGGTCCCAGTGACAAAGTATTGCCTCAGACGAGAAACACTATGATTATGGGGACCATACACTACCGACGCGTGCTACGGCAGAGGTAGCACTTTTTGGCTGAATGGTTTTCTGAACGGTCTATTAAAGGCTCCTTAACCCAAATTCGTCGGACGTTCGTGTTTGTGACGAAACATGTTTCAGAGTATACTTCATTCATTATATGTATCATCCGGAAGGACTTTTATTTTTCCCCATAATCATTTTTTCGGTGAGGTATGACCCTCCTTAAGTGAGGAGCGCACGAAAATCATGGTGCACCTCTATCGTAGCATGCTGTACACTACCGGCCCTCTCATACGAAAGTGCCCCACAAGAACCTCAGCCTAAACATCACGGGGGAAATAAGAAAGTCGGCAGCTATTATACTGAAGTTAGTGTGGGACACACCCCTTTCTCAAATAAGAAAGTCAGCCTAAGCCCGATTTCTGGCTTCTTATGAGCGGGCCGGTACTGTATACAGTACGCACAAAAACTTAGTATCTCTCTATTTTCACTAACAACATTTCTTTGGTCCTATTTACCAATACTGCAAGACCTACGAGATACACACAAAAAAAAACACATATCTCTCTATTGTTTACTGACAATATTTGGTCCTATTTACTACGTATGGTCCGACGTAATAACTGCAAGACCTCTACCGTGAGATGGGTCATTCGGCTAGATGGTTGGTTGGTTGGTTGGTAGTTTTCGCTGATTGACGCGTGCTGCGATAGTAGAGGCGCATGCTACGATAGAGGTGCACCATGTTTTTGCCTTCTAAGGGTGGTTGCTTGAAGAGCTCTACACACCTCACCCCAAAGTGATCATTAAGGGAGGATGTGAAAGTGCTATCCAATTGAAAATATCATGGCTGAAGCAAACAAGAAACAATATAGCAACAAAATACTGACAGTCCGCCGATGTTGAGTTAAGGAGCTCGATATTTCAGAAACCATTTCACCCAAAAAGTGATATCTCTATCGTAGCACGCGTCTATAGAGGTTTACCTTTTTTTGGCTAAAACGTTTTCTGAACGACGGGGCTCTTTAACCCAAAAGCGTCGGACTTTTTTAGTCTAGTATTGCAATACGTATTCAGAATATTCGTAAGTCGTGAGATTGTTCATTAGGGTGCGTACGCAGCACATGTATTTTTCTTGGGCAGCGGCCAAAAAGAGGTACACCTGGTCCGTTCGGGGCCAAAACCAGGTACATACTAAAATCAAGCTTAAAACGCACCCCACGAACCTGCCGTTCCTTGCAACGCAAAGTAGAGTTTTTTCATGTTCTTCGTGCTCGCCCGGTGGCTACGTATACGAGTAGCTGCTATTAATAGTACGAGGAACGAACGCCTGCTGCTGTATTCTCCCTTCTCAGCTTGCGACACCCCTGGTATTCCAAGTCAACCGCAATCCCGAAGGGGAGCCTTCTATCTCGTATTATTTCGGCGGAGGTGTGCAGGCAGATATATCTGTGTGTCGCTCGAGTGGCGTGTAGTGCGAGGTGCGAAGGGAGGAGGGGGTCTCCGCGTACGTCGGCATTTGTATAGGGGGCATAGGGTGGAACTATGAAGGGCCTCTGGTTGGCTTAAAAACGACAAAAAAAAGGTGAAAGTCAAGCAGAGTAGACCAAATCAGGTATACCTGGCATTTAAAGAGGCAAAAACCGGTACAACGAGTTTTGGACCAATGGCAGGGCACGTGGAGTGCGTTTTTTACTTGATTTTAAGTATGTACCTGTTTTTGGCCGCAAACGGACAAGGTATACCTTTTTTTGGCCGCTGCCCATTTTTCTTTGTTTTCAATTTCTCGGTGAGGTATGGAGCTCCTCAAGTGAGGAGCTCTCAGGGAAACAAAAAACACATGGTGCACCTCTATCGTATGTAGCATGCATCGATTGGTTGGTTGGTTCGTTCGTTGATTGGTGGTTTGCTTGATTGTGTAGCATGCATCGATTGGTTGGTTCGTTCGTTCGTTGATCGGTAGTTGGTTTGATTGGAACGTTGGTTGATTCGTCGTTTTTTTTGTATTGTCGTTCGTTTGTTGGTTGGTTTTGTTGGTTGGTTGGTTGATTGATTCGTTGGCGTTTTTTGCTGTCTGATTGGTTGGTTGATACCAGTACGTTGGCTGGCTGGTGATCGGCTGGCTGGATGATCGGAAAGGTTGTGTACAGTCTACAGTCTACAGTAGAGGTGGCGCACCATGCTTTTTTTCTAGGGCGACGCCTGCTACGATAGAGGTCACCATGTTTTTTCTGAGCTCCTCACTTAAGGAGCGTCGTACTTCAACGAAAGACTGTTTTTAGGGGAAACTAAAAATACTGCCGGATGCAAAACCTCATGACCGAAGTATATATACTCTCAAACATTATTCGTCACAAAAATGAAAGTCCGACGTCACAAAAATGAAAGTCCGACGAATTTGGGTTAAGGAGTCCCATCGTTCAGAAAACGATTCAGCCAAAAAAAGGTATACCTACCTCTACCGTAGCACGCGTCGGAGCTCCATACATCACCCCCAAAGTGATCATTAAGGGCATTAGGGGCATTAAGGGAGGAAAGGAAAAGTGCTATCTGATAAATTAACACCACGGTCGAAGCATACGACAAGGAACAAGACTGCAAAAACAAATAATGACAGTCCGCCGACTTTGGGTTAAGGAGCTCCATCTCAGAAATGTGCTATCTCTATCGTAGCACGCATCTACACAAGGGTGTGTTTTGTGTAGGCGCCCGCGCTGTGAGTAGGGGGGGCAGGCTCTCCCGGCCATCTGCGTCGCGCATTTCTACCACGTTTTTTTAACCCTCGACCTTGTTGGCAGACGAGAACCAACAGTAGCAGCAGCGTTCTCTCCCTGCTCAAAAACACTTTAGTTATGTTTTGTTATTGTTTTCGTTGTGTAACGTATACCTCAACGCCCTGCACCCCCCCCCCCCCCCCCCCCGCCTGTTCCCCCTCATCTCCGAGCTCTCGCCGCCTGCTCCCAAAGTCCTGTCAGATGATCCCGCCATGCGTAAAAAAGCTGGCTCCCGTCTCTATAGATGCGGGAGGGATATAGCAGCAGTTACATTTCGCGGGAAACGAATGTGTGTCACTGACTGACGTGACTCCCGTAACTGAGCGAGTACGAGGAAATTGTTACGGGTACGGGTGCTCCTAACGCTTTACTCTGAGGGCTCTTCGCTTAGCCAGGGAGCTCGATATATATATATATACTTCGTATATGCATATATTCCTGACCCGAACCATCTGACTTTTGAGACAAAAACTGTACTCTAAACCTTCCGAGGGTGCTCGGATAAATGATAAAAAGGATATGTACGTACCGGTACGTAATAACTAGTGCACCCCTTCCCAGCGTCAAAAAAGAAAAACGAACTACAGTACCGGCCCGCTCATAAGAATCCAGTAATCGGGCTAAGGCTGACTTTCTTTTTTGAGAAAGGGGTGTGTGTCACACTAACTTCAGTATAATAGCTGTCGACTTTCTTATTCCCTCTGTAATTTTTAAGCTGAGTTTCTTGTGGGGCACTTTCTTATGAGAGGGCCGGTAGTGTGTATCATTATTTCTCCCCCCCCCCACAAATAGACACACACGTCCTGAATTCTACAGCCTCAGATTGTGTCCCCCTCATACGGGATGTACATCCTACATGAGGACATATAAAATCCGTAAGTACGCGCGATCGAAGTAATACACTCAGCTAGCAAAGATGAGCTTCGACGAAATCCTCGAGCTCACAGCTGTTGTTATTTTTATTTTTTGAATATATGTTATAACTAGTGCACCCCTTCCCAGCGTGTCAAAAATGAAAAACGAACTTATCCTAGGGACCATAGTAAACACTAGTAAGTAGGGGGCCTACGGTACTCACCGTCAGCTATAGATGTACAGCAGTTTACCAGTAATATCTGGTCATATTGGCGCGTGCTACGGTAGAGGACGAATGCTACGATAGAGGTGCACCGTGATGTCTCTGCCTTATAAGGGTGGTCACTTGAGGAGCTCCATACCTCACCAGAAACAAAGTTTTTGGAGAAAACCCAAACGTGCTACCCGACCAACAATCCCATGAGCTACAGTAGGTATACTACGGAAAATATGGCAACACAAGAATGCAAGTCCGACGAATTTGGGTTATTATGGAGCCCGATCATTCAGAAAAAAAATCAGCAAAACGTGCTACCTCTATCGTAGCACGAGTCATGATATCATAGAGGTATAACTTTTCTTGGCTGAATCGTGTTCTGAACGATCGGGCTCCTTAACCCATATTCGTCGGAATTTCATGTTTGTGACGAAATATGTTTCAGAGCATACTTCGGTCATGATATGTATCATCCGGCAGCACTTTTATTTCCCTCCAAAATCATTTTTTCGGTGAGGTGTGACGCTCCTTAAGTGAGGAGCTCAGAAACAACACGGTGCACCTCTATCGTAGCATGCGTATATTTACATATTTACTATAGCCCCCCCGTAGCAGTACGCTTGTTGAGACTGACACTTACTTGTTGCGGACGAAAGTGACGAAAAACGAGTTGATGTTGTTGTTTTTTGTTTGCTTCATGTTTGTATGTTGCTTGGTTTTAGTATACCCCCACCCCTCCTCCCTGTCTGCTGGGTCCACCACAGCGGGGGTGTTGCGCGTACGTACGTGCAAGGTTACTTCTACATGTGCACGTATCTATTTTTTACCACCCTTGCACCGTATTCCTCTTCGATGCGGGTTTTTTTTACCGTCGTGCTCCCTATCCCCATGTGTGGTACGTCGACCCCGTAGCAGTGGGGCTCGTTCCATTTCGCACCCTGCTCCCAACTTACCGGTTGCAGAAACAATCAGATTCGGACGATATTGGGTTTTGCCGTCATCAGAAACAAGATCAGCGAAAATAGTACTCGCGCCTTTATCCGTAGCACGCAACACTGTAACACCGTATAATGAAGCATGCTACGGTAGCCTGGATGCAGGTGCAGCATCTAATATGTGTTTTTCTGAGGGGGGATGGCTTGAAGAGCTCTATCTATGCCCCCACCCAAAACCTTATTCTGGGGAGGGGAATAAAAGTGCTGTAAACATTCCCCGGACACATGTTACCATATCATAGAGGGGCACCATGTTGTATCTGAGCTTTTCACTTAAGAAGCGTCACACCTCGCCGAAAAAGTGATTTTGGAGGAAAAGAAACGTTCTCTGTCGGATGCGAAACATCGTGACCGAGGTATACTCTGAAACATTATTCGCACACAAAACTGAAAGTCCGACGAATTTGCGTCAAGGAGCCCGATCGTTCAGAAAACGATTCAGCTAAAAAGTGTTACCTCTACCGTAGCACGCATCCCTGGTGAACAAACCCATGGCCAAATCGTAAAATGGAAAACATTCCGACATAAAAAAAATAAAAACAAATCCGACGACTTTTTTGGGGTTAAGGAGCCCCCGTGATTCAGAAACAGACAATTCAGCCAGAAAAAGGTATACCTCTATCTCTATTGTAGCACGTGTCTAATCATCGTCATCGCCCTTAACAGTAACCCCAGTCTCGCTCGTCGGCCCTGCCACCCCCCCCCCCCCTCCCGTTTCAGGTGCATAGCCGGGATTATCGTGGGGCTGGTGCCCTGGGGAAGGTTTCTGCTGCTGGGAAAGTCGGCGCCCTTTTCCCCTGTCTACACGGCTCTCCAGGTATAGTGGAAACCCGTCGGACAAATAATAGGGAGTAATAGAATGGAGAGCAACCCTGTTTCCTGTTTCCTGTGTCCCGATACATGGCTTTTACTCCCCAGTGTGTTGGTTGTTTTCCTGGTGAGATAGTCGAGGCCGCCTTTAGGTGAGGCGGGCGGAAGGGGGTGTACGTCATTTTCATGCATGGCCGTAGTCGTATGACCATAGGCCCTCGCATCCTTACAATGCCCGGGACGGGGCATTGTCAGGTTTTCATCGACCGGGGGCAGACATTGCTAGCACCAAGCGCGAAGCGCCGTGAGGTGTTCGGCGAGTCGCATGGAGGGTGTAAGCTGCCTCCTACTGCGTAAGAACCGCTTGTGGGGCACACTTGCGTACGGATAACAGCTTCAAATGAGTCAAGCGGGGCGGGGGCGGGGGCAGGGGTCTACTCATATCATGCATGGTGGTAGGCGTAGGACCACAGACCCTCGCATCGTGACTGATGTCGGTGGGATGGGAGGGTCACAGCGGAGCGACTAGTGAGTAAAAGTGGGGAAGGCATAGATAGCGCGAGTTTAGCTAGGAACGTTGATGCAGGTTTTTTCTTCGTGGGAGGAGCCTTGTTACCATAGGAATATAGGACATGTTGGCTAAAATCGTTTCTGAACGATGGAGCTTCTTAACCCAATTTGGTCGGAAAGACGTCATTCTTGTGTTTTCTTTAAACGTTTCGCGCATTCTTCGTAGTCCATGGGACTGTTTGTCGGGTTTCCCTTTTCAGTTTTTCACTTCAAATCATGTTTTGACTCCCTATTAGCATGGGGCTCCTCTTGTGAGGATCCTCAGAAAAAAACAATGGTCGGTGTACCTCTACCTTATAGCATGAAGAATGTGACGGAGGACGCGTGCCACAATAGAGGTAGCGCCTTTTGGCTGAAATATTTCTGAACGATCGAGCTCCTCAACCCAATATCGTCGGACTCCCACTCTTGTTTTGAAATATGTGTTTCCTCGAATATACTTTGGTCATGAGATCGGACATCGGGTAGCATTTTAGCGTTCGTCCCAAAACAAATTCCGGTGAGGTATGAAGCGCCTCAAGTGCAGAGCTCAGACAAATTATGGTGCACCTCTGTCGTAGCGTGCGTCGGAGGGAAACTTGTGCTACCGAATAATTCGGTTGACAGAACCACGAACGAACGCACACGCACACTTATCATCCTCGAGCACACTTGATGTAACCGCTAAATTGGCTCCCGTGGTTCAAATACTAGCATGTGTTTTCCGTTATCTCTATATAGGCATTGAAACACCTCGAACAGAACGCCAATTACTATCTCATGGTCTAGATATTTCCAACCCAGATACGTTCCCGATTTTGCATGATTGAACTCACGCTGCCGGGAGTGGGAGCCGTACAATCTGCATGGTCTAGGGCCATGTGTTCTGTGGACTGGGTCTGTACCATGCAGATCCTGCGCAGACCCTCGCAACGGCAGGTGAGGGAACCAAATGATCTTGACAACTAGGTGCACGAGGTGGAAATTACATACCAGGTGCAACTACATGTCCATGTAAACCACGCCCATCCTCATCTTCGGACCTATCCTTCGTAGCAATCATACGGCGTGTACACAAACATGTTATCCGTCACGCCACCAAGAAACGAACCCACCACGCCCAACCGCCTTCCCTTCGTTCCCCCTCCCCTCCCCTCCCCTCCCTCCCCTCCCCGTCTCCCCTCCCCATCCCCACCCTCCCCTCCCCTCCTCCTCGTCCTCATTCTTGGCAAACACGTCCGATTGTGTAACTAACTGTGATCGGCGTTTACAGACCTTGGGGAGCGCGTACACCCCTGCATCCATCCTCGTGCTGGCCGGGTCTCTGGCCCGGCCCCCGCCCCACGGGGCTCACGACCCTCACCACCATCACATCAACATACTCAACAGCAACGACGACGACGACGACCTCGACATCAACACCGAGACCAACACCACCACCAACAACAACAGCAGCAGCAGCAACACCAACAACACCAACACCAACAACATGAGCACCACCAACACAGCCAACACAACCAATACCCCCAATGGCATCAATAGCACCAAGGGCACCAATGGCACCAATGGCACTGCCACAAACGCCACAGCATTGCTGGAAACCCTTGAGGTTGCAGAAGCCGGAGAGAGCACCGTCGCCGTCTCGTCGACACAACAAGCCGCCGCCCTTCCAGGGTACGAGTACGGCTCTGTGCCGTCCATCTCCCCTCACACGCTGACAAATAGCGTTTCTTCCTCCGATACGAGTTCCACTGGGTCTGATGCTGGAGCGATGAAAGAAACGCCTCTCTACAAAAAGGTGACTACGTACACATTAAAGACACATCCCACAGAGGCTGCACTTTATTGCCTTCTGAGGCGTCATGTGTCGTAGGGAGCTGCACAGTCTGTCTCTTGAGGCGTTATATATATATGTCACATAGGGGTTTGCACTGTGTTTGCCTTCAAAGGTATTGTTTTTGTCACTGAGACCGGTGGAGCTCCTCTCAAGTGAGAAAGCTACCGGCTAAACTATGATCATTTTACAAAATAGACACATGCTACGATACGTAGAGGTAGTATTGTTTTTCGCTGGGTTGTTTTCTGAATGACCTACTAAGGACCCAAATTAACGAGTACAAAATAAATTCAATTTGGAAAAAAGTAAAATTCAAATACGCTTTTCATTGGTCAACACACGCACCAGCACCAAAGATTAGGATCTTGGGGTACCAGGTATAATCTTGGGTGGTGGTGCGGGTTCTGACCAATGAAAAGCGGATTTGATTTTTTTTTTCCTATTTGAATTTTGTTTCCTTCGTTAAAACGGGCCCTAAAGGCTCCTTAACCCAAAATCGTCGGAATTTCATTTTTTTTCGTCGCCATTTTTTTGAGTTTGTGCCTATTAGGCCATGCGGTTGTTCGTCTGGTAGCGCTTTTGTCCCCCTCCCTATAAAAGCGAGAATTGGGTGCGGTATCGTAGAGCTCCTCAAGTGACCACCCCACCCTCAGAAGGCAGAAAACAAACATGCTGCACCTTTACCGTACGAGCATGCGTCTAAATTCTTGTGTTAGGACTAGCGCCTAGAAATATCGGTCGGGGCGGCGCAAAAAACAAAATTTATTCAAAAGTCCTTTCATGTCTTGAGGGGTGAGATATTGGTTTCCCTCGTGTGAGGAGCTCTGGTTATAAGCCACCAACCCTAAGAGGGCAAAACGCTTTGCACTGTTTGGCCGAGTCACTCAGTCCAGTGGCGCTCTGACCCCCGGCTGAAAAACATGTTTTCTACATGATCGGATACATTACCCAAAAACCGTTGGTGTTTTATTCTTGTGTTGCAATAGTTTTCTTTTGTATAGTTAGGCCATGGCAGGGTTCGTCCGGTACATATCTCGTAGCCCTTTTTTTCCCTCCAAAGTCGGGTTTTGGGTGTGGTGTATGAGTGCCCTCGAGTGATCAAGACTAGAAAACTAATGGTGCCCGTCCACCGTAGCGTGCATGGGTTTGTCGAGCTTCCCCCCCCTCCCCACAATACCTCACGGTGCTTCGAACTTGGTGCTAGCAATGTCTGCCCGGTCGGTGAAAACCCGATATGCTCCGTCCCAGCATTGTATAGATGCGAGGGTCTATGGTCATGGACTACGGCCGTGCAAGACATGAGTACACCCCCACACACACACACAAGTCCGCCTCACAAGCGGTTCTCAGCAGGATGAAGCTCACCCTTCGTGCGACTCGCCGAAGAACCTCACGGCGCTTCTCGCTTGGTGCTAGCAATGTCTGCCCCTGGTCGGTGAGAACCCCCGACATGCTCCGTGCCGGCATTGTAGGGATGCGAAAGGTCTATCGTCATACGACTACGGCCATGCGTGAATATAGAGTAACCCCGGAGACGAGTCATTACTCCCGGACGCCGGCCCGGGCCGCCAGGCCGTCGCGCATCCCGCCCGTTTACGTAAACCCGTTGCATGCCGCCCGTGCGTACGCGTATTCATATCAACGTGCTTTTACCGCTCTAGTCAGAAAATACGTATCATATCATTCGTAAGGGTATTTTTTCGGTATTCGTGATGAATGCTCGCAAGATTTTTTTTATTCCATTTTCGGGCAGAGATGTGTCTTTGTGTGTGTGTTTTCCTTCTGAATTTGTTTTCCGATTCTACTAAAAGTGGTGTCCCCCAACAAAAAATGCGGATGCATTTTTTTCTGTATGCATAGGTACTTCTGCGAAGCGAGTAAAAGTCGCCATTTTTTTTTTTTTTTCACATATCATAACAACCGATCTGTCTTATATACGTGCCTGGTACAGCAGTAGGCACTGGACCGCGTGTCCAACCCAATAATATTACATAAAACAGAAGACAGAAAGTGATCTGTGTGGATTCGCCACCACCACCACCGCCGCCGCTATCACCGTCACGTGCCACCGTCGACTTTGTTCACCCCCCCCCCCATTGAAGCTGTCATCCATATGCAAGTCCACCTCACAGGCGGCTCTTAGCAGGATGCAGCTCACCCTTCATGCGACTCGCCCAACACCCCACGTTTCGTTTCGCGCTTGGTGTAAGCAGTCAATGTCTTTCCTGGTCGGTGAAAACCCGACAGGCTCCCCCCCCCGGGGGGGGGGGGGGGGGGGGGCGTACTCATTTGTTGCTTGCCTTAGTCATTTGACCATTGACCACGCATCCCTTTCGAGACCAGGAGTTGCCAGTCTATATTCGGAGTTTTTTTGGTGTGGAAGAGCGCGCGGGAAGGGTGGGAAGAACGACCGGAGGAAATGAGGTTACACCTGGTAGGCTAAAGTACAGCAGACGGTGGGAAATACGCGACGGCGTCGGCGACACACGTTCCGCACTTACATTACATCGGTACCATGCGATAACGAAACCGAAAACGATAGCAACCCCTCCACGTACCACGGCGTGACAGCAGTAGCAGCAGCAGCAGTGACTTATTAATCGTGAAACATCGACGCCAACACAAAAAGGAACGACAGTATCTACAACAACAGGATCCGTACAAACAATACACTACACACTGCCACCCCCCTCCCTCCTCCTCCGTCTCGAAAGGGATGCGTGGTCAATGGTCAAATGACTAAGCCAGGAAAAAAAATGAGTACGCGCACCCCGCCCCCCCCACTAATTCGACGCCGTCACCCATGTGCAAGAATGCTTGCCCCACAAGCGGTTCTGAGTAGAGGATGCAGCGCACCCTTCGTGCGACTCGCCCAGCACCTAACCTCATGGCGCTTCGCGCTTGGTGCAACAATAAGAAATGTCTGCCTGGATCGGTGAAAACTCGACGTGCTCCGTCCCGGTATTGTTAGGATGCGAGGGTCTATGACCATGCATACGACCACAGCCATGCATGACATTGAGTACTCCGCCGCCTACGGCCATGCCTGAATACCGAGTACACCCCCCCCCTCCGTCCCGGCATTGTAGGGATGCGAGGGTGTATGGGCATACGACTACGGCCATGCATGAAAATGAAGCACCCCCCCCCCGCCATTTCTTCCCTCTGAACGATCTCGAAACAGATGCGTGATCACCCCCCCCCTGCACTGCGTTTCTTGCGGCCGTCGTATCAGATCATCGCCATCATGGCTTCAAGGTTTGTGGTCACGCCGGTAATCGCTGCGGGGTTGCTCGCGGCAGGGTCGTGGATGGACCTCATACCTTCCGACAAGATCATCTGGTTCGTTCTTCTCATGGAAGCGTGAGTTAATTGTTGTTGTTGTCCCCTATGATATCGGTGTCAATGATATTATAGAGATCGTTATCGGTTTTCGTTATCGGTAATCGTGATCGGTATCAGTATCGGTATCGTTATCGGTATCGATATCGGTATCATTATCGGTATTGTTGCCGTTATCGGTGTCGTTATCGGTATCGTTATCGTTATCGTTATCGGTATCGTTATAGGTATCGTTATCAGTATCGTTATCGGTATCATTATCGGTATCGTTGTTGGTATCGCTGTCGTTATCGGTGTCGTTATCGGTATCGGTATCGGTGTCGTTATCGGTATCGTTATAGGTATCGTTATCGATATCGGTATCGGTATCGTTGTGAGTATCGGTATCGTCAGTATCGGTATCGTAGTCGGTATCGTTTTCGGCATCGTTATCAACATCGCCATCGATGTCCTAAATGTTTGGATGTAAGACAGAAACCTTGTTCTGGTAGCGCAGCTGCTGTTGGACTGCCGAAACACACGCGATATCGGCCAAGGTTATGCTGATGCTCTCCCTCTCCGTGGTGGTTGACGCACGGGTGCCGTAACCATGCCCGTATCGTCATTATCCGTCATAGCCCACATACCCCCAGTCTATAACCCATACACAGTTGTACAATGCCTCCGCGAGGTCTCGTGCAAAACCATTTGGTCATATTATATCGACGATAATATCTCGGAGGAACATGTTTTCCAAAACACAGGCCCCATAACGCGCGATTCTGATCGAATCTGATACTATTGAGAACCAGATACCTCGACGTCTTCGTAAAGGTTCGCAAACTCACCTGAAATAATCTTGCATTAGATTCAGCCTTAGCGTAGCGGTTCTGGCCACGTTCAGCGTAACGGTAAGTGTAACGGTCGGTGTAACGCTCGGTGTAACGCTCGGTGTAACGCTCGGTGTAACGCTCGGTGTAACGGTCGGTGTAACGGACGGTGTAACGGTCGGTATAACGGACGGTGTAACGGGCGGTGTAACGGACGGTGTAACCGACGGTGTAACGGACGGTGTAACGGTCGGTGTAACGGACGGTGTAACGGACGGTGTAACGGACGGTGTACCGGTCGGTGTGACAGTCTGTGTAACAACCAGTGTAACGGTCCTGTGTAACGCACGGTGTAACGGTCTGTGTAACGGACGGTGCAACGGACGATGTGACGGTCGGTGTACCGGTCGGTGTGACAGTCTGTGTAACAACCAGTGTAACGGTCCTGTGTAACGCACGGTGTAACGGTCTGTGTAACGGACGGTGCAACGGACGATGTGACGGTCGGTGTAGCGGCCAGAGTAACGGACCGTGTAATGGACGGTGTGTCGGTCGGTGCTACCCTAGATGTATTGGTCGGTGTAACGGGCGATGTAACGGACATATATTGTAACGGTCGGAGTAACGGGAGGTATAGCGGGAGGTGAAACGGCCTTTGTAAAGGTTGGTTTAACGGACCGTGTAACGGTCGGTGTAACGGTCAGCGATAACATCAGTGTGAAGGTCCGCGTAACGGACAGTGCAACGGTTCGTGTAACGGTAAGTGTGATGGTCAATAGTAGGATTGGTGTGACGGTCCCGTGAAACAGACGGTGTGACGGACGGTGTAACGGACGTTGTAACGGTCCCGTGTAACGGTCCCGTGTAACGGTCCCGTGTAACGGTCGGTGTAACAGTCGGTGTAACGGACGATGTAACGGTCGGTGTACCGGAAGTTGTAGCGGAGAGATATTGTAACGGACGGTGTAATGGTGGATGTAACGGTCTGTGTAACGATTCGAAGTAACAGTCAACGAAACGTTCAGTATACATGTCCGAGTAACGAACAGTGTAACGGTCCGTGCAATTGTAAGTGTGATGGTGAGTATTACGGTCCCGTGTAGCGGTCGGTGCAACGGTCCCGTGTAACGGACGGTGTAACGGTGCCATGTAACGGGCGGTGTAACGGACGGTGTAACGGTCGGTGCAACGGTCCCGTGTAACGGTCGGTGTAACGGTCCCTTATAACGGTTGGTGTAATAGTCGGTGTAACAGACGATGTAACTCTCGGTGCATCGGACTATGTAACGGAGATATATTATAACGGACGGTGCAACGGTCGGTGTAACTATCAGCGAACATGTCAGTGTAAATGTCCGCGTAACGGACAGCTTAACGGTCCGTGTAACGGTAAGTGTGACGGTCAGTATTACGGTTCATCGAACGCTTAGAGTATCGGTCAGTGTACCGGTAAAGTCAACGGTTTGTTTAGCGGTCAGCGCAACGGACAGGGTAACGGTCGATGCAACGGATAGGTTAACGAAGAATGCAACGGTTGGTAGAGCGAGTGGTATGACGGAAACCTTATCAGCTGCCGCGAGGGCAGGCGAATCGGGTAGTTTAGCGGATACTGTAAAGATTGGCGTAACGGTCAGGGTTAGTCATGGATATGTAACGGCCAGTGTAGCGGTCAGTTTAACGACAGCGCAAAGGTTCATGTAGCGGCAAGTTCAACCGATAGTGTAACGGCCAGTGTAACGGCCAGTGTATCGGCCAGAGCAACGGTCAGAGCAGCGATAAGTGTAACGGTCAGTACAAGGATCAGTCTAAGAGTCAGTGTGGCGATCAAGGTAACAGTTGGTGTAGCAGTGAGAATAACGGCCACCGTAACAGTAAATGTAGCGGTCTGTGTCTCGATTAGTGTTGTAGCGGTTCGTGTAGCACCTTCGTGCAACAGTTAGATTAACGGTCAGTGTAACGGTCAACGTAATGGTCAGTGTAACGGTCAGTGAAACGGTCAGAGTAACGGTTGTTGGAACGGTCGGAATAACGGTCGGTGTAGCGGTCACTGTGGTGTTGACCGTGTCGGCGTAGTGATCTTGTGTAGCGGTCAGTGTATAGGTTGCTGTAACCGTTCAGTGTAACGGACGGTGTTTCAGTCAGTACAACGGATATAGTGCAACGGTCAGGGTAACGGTTAGTGGAACGATCAGTGCAATGGTCGGTGCGCTGGCTCGACGATAGCCGTGAAACGGGTGGTAGTGTAACGGTCAATATACCGGGTGGGTATGGTGACGGTCAGTGCATCGATCAGTGCAAGCAGCAGTCAGCGTACCAGTCATTGTAACGAGGCCAGCGCAGCGGCCGGCGCACCCGTAAGCAACAGGTATGAGTAGCGCGGCCAGAGTATAGCGTTCGGTGTAACGGTAAGTGTAACGGTAAGTGTAACGGTAAGTGTAACGGTAAGTGTAACGGTAAGTGTAACGGTAAGTGTAACGGTGAGTGTAACGGTAAGTGTGACGGCCAGTCTAACGGCCAGTCTATAACGGTCAGGGAAACGACCAGCAGCCTGCATGATGTATGTATTATGACCAACGTGTTGTTACTCGTGTTCACTGTGCTTGTAACAGATCCCTTCCGACGGGCACGCAGCAGCTATCGATGACGCCTTCAGGGAGCGAACTCCCATAAAGATTGCGTTGTTCACACGCACGTACGATAGAGGTAGATGTATACATTGTTTTGGCTGAGACCTTGTCGGAATGACCTATTAAAGGCTATTATAGGCTCCTTGACCCAAAATCGTCGAAATATCATTCTTTGTCTTGCGGAATCTTTCATTTTACACTTGCTGTAGGCAGTGGGATTGGTGGTACCAGGGTGGCACTTCAATTTCCCTCTAAAATCAGTTTTTCGGGTGCATGGACCTCCTCAGGTGATTAACCTCAGGAAAAATCATGGTACACATCAACCGTAGCATGCGTCTGACATTGTTGTTGCTGTCGGTCTTAGACACCAGATACTCGCGCAGCAAAACATTTTTGAAACTCCCGTTCCCCTCATGATGTGCGCGTCGGATTTCTTACGGCGTATTGCAAACGCTTGCGGCAACTTGAGCACGGTCCCTCCCTGATGTGCCTGCTTTTCGCCTGTACATCGTATTGATGCAGGTGCATGCCTTCGTCGCAGAACAGCGTGGTGATGCTTCAGATGGAGGGTAAGGCGGACCTGGCGGCCTCTATGGCGTCCACCCTCGCCGTGGTCTACATCTTCTCCGCGGTGCCCATCGCGATCCTGCTCTCCGCGATCCTCGAGTTCGTGAGCATATAAAATAAAGTGAGGGCGTATATAGCTATGATTATGGTTTACCTTCCGACAATGTATATATATATGCATAGCTGTTATGTACGACATGCGAAATACGAACATACGACGTACTCGTATATACTAGGTACCAGATATAATATGATGCAAACGTGTACCAAGGGCGTAAAAAAAAGAGAAAACGACACCACACTCGTGGAAAAGACAGGGTGAAAAACAAACCAGATCGCTGTGATCGCAGAACGAAATGAGCAAAAACCATTTTATATTTTGTTCCTTTTCTTTCACTTGGTTTTAGAGACTCCCTCCCTATTTGTTTTCGCTGGTGGGGGGGGTGTACTCATGTCGTGCACGGCCGTAGTCATATGACCATAGACCCTCGCATCCCTACAATGCCGGGACGGAGCGCGTTGGGTTTTCACCAACCAGGCATACATTGCTTGCACCAAGCGCGAAACGCCGTGAGGTATTGGGCGAGTCGCATGGAGGGCGAGCTGCATCCTGCTAAGAACCGCCTCTGAGGTGGACTTGCATATGGACGACAGCTTCAATGAGTTAATTTAATTTCTGGTGTGGCCACTTCCGGAGACAGCAATGGGAGCAATATGTAACTGCCTCGCGGACGCCTTACCATATTAACACTACGTGGTACGATCATTCCCCTTGTGCGGAGCAAAGGTTCTCCACCCCGCACAAATGAATCTACTCGGCCGCCAGCTTTGGTGACCGCCAAAAAAAAAAAAAAAACGGCACCCTGGTTGTCTAGCTCACGCAGCGAGTGGCGTGTTTTACAGCGTCGTTGCCAACCGACGCCAACCCAACCTATAAACATATCATATATTTATAGGGGGGGTAAATAAAAAAATGTTTACTCATTGTTTCCTGGGATCACAACGGTCCGGTTCTTCCCTCCAGTATAGGAGGGGGGAGTAGTGGGGTGTCTGGGATTCAGATCCGCACACACCCTTGCGTGTACGAGTATAAAACAATTTGTGTGGATGGGGGGAGATGATATTACATGTTGACTACTTGACCTAGAGTGGATTAATTAATTTAACAAAAGGGGGGAGAACAAATTAATCACCTTGGAAGGGCACGATATCGTACATGTTCCATTCCGACTTCAATCGAGTATCGTCGAGTAACGCAGTAGTACCAAGGAGCACACATAGTAGTAGTAAATAGGACCAAATGTTGTTAGTAAAAATAGGGGGCATGCATACGAGATTTTATTGCGTACCATTGGTCCCTACTTACTACCTGGTATGTAACAGTAGCCCCCCCCTCCTATCACTCTGAGTCAATGGATATCCCATGTTCGGTTTTCGAAGGCTCCCGCTTGCACCTCAAGCCTCCCTTGACAAACCCCCCGTTTACCTTCCGACTGCTCTTCAACTTGTCAGTATACGTACGACATTTTTTGTTTCCGTTTGCGATATCTGACAATTGAGTTTCGACGAAATCCTCGATCTCACAGATGCTGTTTTCATCAAAAAAAAAATAACATGCGCTCTTGTATTTTCAATCACAAACATCCACATATACATATCTATCCATCATATACGTGAATACTCGACGAACTTATTATATACACACGTACGGCCTCCCTGGCCTCTGGAAACCCTTTGCCTAGAGGAAGCAAGGACTGTATTTCTATCATGCCCAGAACATTGGCCCGTTCACCCTACAGGTGCACGGCCCTCCCGGTGCTTTGCACAATGCAGGCGTCAATAAACCCTTGTGGTAACGTACGTCATCTTAAGGGAAAGGTGCACCTGCGTCCAGGCCATTTTTCTGAGGCTCCTCACTCGAGGGTATCTACACTAACACTAATACCAAGTCACCTAAAAACTGATTTTTGACTAGAAAATGGAAAGTGCAACACACGATGAGCAAAACCCCAATGGCCTACTCGAACATACAGTAGTAGGTGTACAAAACATCATGATTCGCAACAACAAACAAAAAAAAACAGAAATGAAATTTTGACCAGTTTGGGTTAAGGAGCCCCATGTAACACATACTGCCGCCGCCGTCGCCGTCCCACTAACTATCTCTCTACAAAACTCCCTCTTTGAAATCCTTTTTTCCGTTTCCAGCTCAATACATGCTATTGATGGTGAGTAAGCCCCACCGTCCTGATCTCTGGGAAACCTTGTGCACTGAAAAAATGAAGACACGAAAGCCACAGCGTTTCAACACAGCACCTGCAAGGTTACCCTTCGACTACTACCTGGATGGGGCGCGGGG
>MEHQ01002193.1:0-39499 GCA_008828725.1 Saccharina japonica | reverse complement strand
CCCCCCCCCCCCCCCCCCCCCTAGCAATGTCTGCCTGGTCGATGAAAACCCGACATGCTCCGTCTCGGCATTGTAGGGATGCGAGGGTCTGTGGTCATACGACTACGGCCATGCATGAAAATGAAGTACACCACCCATCGATATATTGGGAGATAGATTGTGGCCAAAGATGGCGAAACAGGAAGGGGATATGTCGTAGGATTAGCAAAACGTATATTTGTGCTATATGGAAACAACGGAATGAGCGCCCCAAGTGTTGGAGGTGTCTCTATTATCAGGGGTAGGGAACGGTGCTCCTGTCTCGAAAGGGATGCGTGTTCAATGGTCAAATGACTAAGGCAGGCAACGAATGAGTACCCCCCCACAAATTAAATCAATTAATTGGAGGCTGTCGTCCATATGCAAGTCCACCTCACAGGCGGTTCATAGCAGGATGCGGCCCACTCTCTATATGCCACTCGCCCAATACCTCACGGGTCTTCGCGCTTGGTGCAAGCAATGTCTTCCTGGTTGGTGAAAACCCAACGTGCTCCGTCCCGGCATTGTAGGGACGCGGGGGTCTATGGTCACCTGACGACGGCCGTGCACGACATGAGTACGCTCCCCCTCCGCGCCCCCAAAATCGCGCAGTTGCTGCCGCTAAAAATCGCCGATATTTCGGGTTCCAGGCTGGACTTCCTATTTGACAAGGAGTGCGTTTTACACGAAATTCAGTGTAACGACTTCCGAATTTTCTGATTATCCTGCAAAATAAATCTAAGCACGCTTTTTCTTATTGCTGCTCGTTTTCTTATTTGGTGTTCCTGCGCTGCACTCGTAGAAAATTCGTGGTTTTTTATCTTGACCCTTTTAGGACTGCACTGTCTAGAAGTAAATATTCACTTTAATTCCAAGTGTTTTGCCCCCACATCGGGACTGCAGTCCTACCGGTCCCACGTGTTCGGAGACGAACTGAATTGGAGTGGGTGGGCAAATTGAGTTGGAGTGGGATAAGTTTAGCGTCGAGGTGACCCCGAAGTATTTCAGCACTACGCAGCACCTTTCTGGCGCCTCGCCGTTTCCCATATAGGTGTTCCCCCAGGTGTACCAGGTGTGGTGGACAAGAAAACTGTGTCTGACCCTCGCCGAAGCTAAAAACGGCCCTCAAATGTATATTCCACAGACCCCCTCCTCCCTGCAGTGCCTTGGCTTGCGCCTTCTTCCCCGAGCTGATGCCAGCCCTCGAAATCATCCCAGACTCCCTTCCTCTCTCCTCCCCTTCCCTCCCCTCCCTTGCAGTGATTTTTTCCTCAATCCCCACCGAGTCGAAACGCCCACTATCTATATATACTGCATGCCCCGCTGCAGCATATTTTTGCCCTCCCCCCCCCCAGGGATGCCAGGGTCTATTGGCCATACGACCACGGCCATGCATGAATATGAAGTACACCCCCCCCCCCCCACCATCCCCCCAGGTCGAAGCGGCCTATGAATATATTGCAACCCCCCCCCCACCTCGGTAGTGTCTTCTTTGCCTCGTTTTCCCCCCTGTTTTCCAAGTCGAAACGCCCATTAAATATATTGCAAAACTCTCTTGTACGTAGTGTCTTCTTCTTTCGCTTATTTCTGCCCCCCAAGCCGAAGCGAGCGGCAAAAGGGGCGGGACCAAAACCAACTGCAGGGGGGCAAGACAAGACAAGAGGGCAGAGGCGTGCACGCATCATCAGGTCAGAAACAGATCCCCGATTCCTTGGCGGCATATAGATCCCTCAGTTATGTACTTATAAAGAGAATTTTTTCATTTAAATTTAAAAAAAAAAAAAAAAACGACAGCTGTGAGATCGAAGATTTCGTCGAAAATCATCTTTGCAGGCTGCGTGGGATGCTTCGATCGCGCGAACTACGAGATTTGAGGGGAACAACATCTGACAAGCTGATGAGCTCAAGGAAGGTCATATATACACCGTATACTCCATCACCCACCTTGATCACTCAACTCTACTCTACTCTACTATATTATACTCCTCTTCCTTTTTCCACTCTTCTCCACTCTACTCTTCTTCCTCTTCCATTGATCTCCCCGAGGTTACACTCTTCTTTCCAATATGGCCACACAAGCGCCTTTTCAAACTATGACTTTTCTTCTTCTTCTCAAGTGATCTTCACAGACACTTCGGTGCCACCTCTGCCATCTCTCTCCGCAGAGACAGAGCCTCGACACACGCGTCATTATTTCATGTGTTACAGTAGACCAGCAGATATTTATGTAAGACCTGCACAACTCCGAGAGGAGGGGGCGAGGGCGATGGACACATCGGATATATATACGAGCTGGTTCGGCCGTAAAACGAAATTTCATTCTATCGGCGGTTTTGTAGCCATTTTGGCATGTTAGGACCTCATGTTTTGTAGCCGTGTTCCCGAGCCTGCAAAGCATTTGCAGACGTTCGAATTTTTTTAATCGGAGTTAATATCGTCGTGTAAAGTCATATCGAGTAAATTACCGTCACTCGCGAGGATATCGCGACACTAAGGTCTATACAAAAGTCCGAAAAAACTGCAAAGCGGATGACGCTGATTCTTGGTGTGAACATTCCTTGGGGCATAACGAAACGATCCATGTCCTTAATATCGCCTAAGTTGTTGTCTATCACGAAATATGACGTGCGTAGTATCCGCAATACAAAGTCAAGATATTACGATGACGGGCACAAAATCTTGATTTCACAGCCCAATTTATCGTTTTTGAACCCAAGTTTTTCACACATGATTCGCATCGCTTTCTTCTAGAGCTTCAAAGAGGCTCCTTTTTATTTCGACTTTTTATTTCATACTTTTTGGCCAAAATGTTGGCCGGGTTTTTCTTGAAACGACCAGATATGAGGACCCCCCCCCTAAAAAAAAAAGGAGCCTCTTTGAATCGTTTGGTTGTACCCTAAGGAAGCTCCACACGAATTTTCAGATCTCTAGTCGCAAAACTGAGCTGTGAAAATGCTGGCGAATACAGCCTGCTCAGCTCGGCCGGACCAGCTCGTATATCATAGGAGGGGAGGGAAGAAAAAACGCCCGATGAACGGCAGAATTTGTACGAACAAAAAAAAAAAAAATCTACGCACAGCGAGAGGTGTTCAAGACAAGCAGGACACCTCGTTATGTATATGCATACGCAGAACTGCAGGAATGGTATGAAACAAGGCTACTGAAAATTAGGCGTTCCAGATAGAAGGATGGCGTTATTATGTGCATACTCAGAACTGCAGAATTGTATTACACAAGGCTAGTAGCAAGAGGTGTTCCCGATATCAGGGCGGCGTTATGGGCATACTCAGAGCTGGAGGGTTTTGTGTGAAACAAGGTCATCAGCAAGAGGTGTTCCACATAACAGGACGGCATTACGTACCTACCCACCATATATCGAGCTGCACGAACGGAAGGATGGCGGAGAGGAGCAAGGCGATTGATACCGCAGAAACGAGAAAACAGCAACCGATGAACTGCAGGGTTCTGAACGAAACAAGGTTACCATAACACCAAGAAAAGGTGTTCCAGACAGCAGGACGGCGTTTTGTTGTGCTTGCCCACTTAAGGTCAGAGCTGCACAAACTGAAGGATGGCGGAGAGGAGCAAGGCAATTATTGACACCGCAGAAACGAGAAAACAAAAACCGATGAACTGCAGGATTCTGAACGAAACAAGGCTACGAGTACCATAACATCAAGAAGAGGTGTGCCAGAGAGCAGGACGGCGTTTTGTTGTGCTTACCCGCTTAAGGTCAGAGCTGCACGAACTGAAGAATGGCGGAGAGGAGGAAGGCGATCGGCACCGCGGACAGGAGGTAGACCACCGTCAGTGTCTTGGCCATGGACGCCGCGAGGTCCGGCTTCTTCTCCATCTGGAGGATGACCACGCTGTTCTGGGCCGAAGGCATGCACCTGTTTTTTGTGGTTTTTTCACAAACAAAAACAGTTTTTTTTTTTTTTTATCAAGATGGCGGCGAAGAAGACAAGAGCACAAACAAAAACACCAGAGGAGAAATAGCGCGTGTGATACGTCCAAGGCTGTTTGTTTAGAATATTCGCACGCATTTGTTTTTTTGTTTTGTTTTTTACCGCCTGGCACCCTGGTTCCCATTTGGACGCATGCTACGGTAGAAAAAGTGCACCATGTTTTTTTTTGGTGGCCGAGTATGACAACATAATCCCCGCGGCAATGGCAACAATAAAGATATCGATAACTGGTAACGATACTCACATCGATAACGAGACCAGCACCGAAACCGGAAACGATAACGATACCCATATATAGCATAACGACTCTGAAAACAGCTACGATATCGGCGATAACGATACCGATAACGATATCGATAACGACAACGATACCGATAACGATAACGATACCGGTACCGATAACGATACCGATATTGATAACAATACCGATAACGATACTGATAACGATAACGATGACGATAGCGACCAACAAATCAACTCACCCTTCCATGAGTAGAACGAACCAGATGAGCTTGTCGGTGGGTATGATCTTCATCCTGGAGCCTGTCAGCAGCATCCCGGCCGCAACGAAGGGCATGAACAAGAACCTCGAAGCCATGATAGCAGCAATCTGGTCGGTCCACAAACAGCCATCGGAGGGGAGAAGGAGGGGTAAAAGAAGGGTGAGGCGGAAGGGCACAGAGGGGGGGGTGGGGGTACTTCATGTGCATGCATGGCGACGCGTGCTACGATAGAGGTGCACCCTAAAATATCTGTAGCCGTACAGGAGCCCCATGCCTCGCCCAAAAGCTCTTTTCGGAGCAAAACAAAAGTGTCACCCGACGCAAATGCCCCTGTAAAAAGAAAAAAAAAAGTATCAACACTGATAAATAATTTCCAGCGATTTCGAGTTAAGGGCCCGTTTTAACCCCTCAAGAACTGGTCCCGCGAATATGGGGACAAACTACTTGGAAATAGTGTAGGACTTTATTTTTCAGCTCTGAATGGGAAAAAAAAAAACAATTCGGAAAAAAAACAAAACGCTTTTCATTGGTCAGAACCCGCAACACCACCCAAGATTATACCCCAAGATCCTAATCCTCGGTGCTGGTGCGTGTGTTGAGCAATGAAAAGAGAATTTGAATTTTTTTTTTCCAAATTGAATTCATTTGTATTCGTTAATATGGGCCCTAAGGAGCTCCATAACACACAAAACATTTCAGGCGAAAAGCGCAACCTCTATCGTAGCACGCGTCTGGCCATAGTCGTATGGCCATAGACCCTCGCACCCCTACAGTTTGCGGGACGGAGCACGTTGCAGACATTGCAGACATTGCTAGCACCAAGCGTGAAGGGCGCCGTGAGGTGTTGGAGCGAGTTGCATGAAAGGGGGAGCTGCATCCTGCCAAAAAAACGCCTGTGATGCGGATTTGCATAGCAGTAGCGGTGGCAGTAGCAGTAGCCGTGTATAGCAGTAGCAGTGGCAGTAGCCGTGTATAGCAGTAGCAGTAGCAGTAGAGCTATAAAACGATGTCACGAAAGACTAAGAGTGCTTGTAGAAATTAAATACACGCTCCGCCACTGACGCTGTAGCAGTAGCAGCAGCAGCAGTAGGAGTGGCAACAACAGCAGTAGCCGTAGCAATAGCAGTAATAGTAGAGCTATGAAACGATATCACGAGAAAGACTTTAAAGATAGTTTAGCTGTCGCTAGGAACTCGCGCAGCAGGATATTAGTAATTGCCGTCATCTTGTGTGCATTGGAAAAACGTCGACGACGTGCCACAAGAACCCCCGCTGCCCTCCCTTAAGGCGGTACGCGCGCATGATGGCGCAGGCTATGGCTATGAGGATCTGCTCCACTTGCGTGAGGACCGTAGGGAAAAAAAAACTCGTCTACTATAAAAGTATAGAAAAGTGGAGGTAGCCACAATTTGTACGTGTAGAGTAACAGGTGGCACAGCTTATTCTCAACACAAGGGTCACGGGTTCGAGACCCGTGTATCACTCAGAACTTATTTTTATGTAGAGAAAAAGAAAAAAAAACGTGCGTATAGACAGATAAAACTCTGAGAATCTGATGAAAAGCGCAAAAACACAAGTAGTAGACAGAATAAAATTCCGAGAATCTGATTAAAAGTGCGGACAAAAACAACACTTGAATCAAGTAAGAAAACGGCCATGCCCATCTTGCAAGGGGGTCGGTCCCTCGTCCCTATCACGAGAGGCTTGTTCAAAATTAGAAACTCGCATTCGCTCGTAAAAATACTGGTAGACACCTTCTTGTAGAAATCAAGTTTGCTCTCCGGCATCGCCGCAGCAGCAGCAGTAGCAGCAGCAGTAGCAGTAGCAGTAGCAGTAGCAGTAGCAGTAGCAGTAGCAGTAGCAGTAGCAGTAGCAGCAGTAGAGGTAGCAGTAGCAGGCGCAGCAGTAGTAGCAGTAGTAGCAGTAGCAGTAGCAGTAGCAGTAGCAGTAGCAGTAGCAGTAGCAGTAGCAGTAGCAGTAGCAGTAGCAGTAGCAGTAGCAGTAGCAGTAGCACTACCAGTAGCAGCAGCAGTAGCAGTAGCAGCAGTAGCAGGGGCAGGGGCAGGGGCAGCGGCGACGGCGACGGCCGGTTTGGAGGAAGCGGGACGTGCGAGAGATCCCGCCAGGACGAGGATAGCCGCCGGTAGATAGGCGTTTCCAAGCCTGTGGGAGTTAGATAGGGCCGGAAGGCGAGTGGGGGGGGGAGGGGAGGCGGTGGGCGCGGGGGGGGGGTCCAATGCATATCGCGCCTAGACTCCACGCAACCGCCCGGGAGTCCTCCGTTTGTACAACGCCGACGACGGAGGGGCGGGTCTGTATTTCATATTCATGCATGACGTAGCTGAATGCAACCATTGGACCTTCGCATCCCTACAATTGCCGGGACAGAGCATGTCCGCCGTTTCAACCGACCAGGCCGACATTGCTAGCCCAGGGGCGGGGGGTGGCGGTGGGGGGGTGTACTCATGTTTGTGGCACGGCCGCTTAGTCATATGACCATAGACCGCCTTCGCCATCCTACAATGCCGCGGACGGAGCGCGTTGGGTTTCTCACCAAACCAGGCAGACATTGCTTGCCACCTAAGCGCGAAACGCCGTGAGGTATTGGGCGAGTCGCATGGAGGGTGAGCTGCATCCTGCTAAGAACGCCTTCTGAGGTCGGACTTGCATATGACGACAGCTTCTATAGTTAATTTAATTTCTTAGGTGTGGCCACTTCCGGAGACAGCAATGGGTTTTTACTATGTAACTGCTCGCGGACGCCTTACCATATTTAACACTTACGTGATACGACCATTCCCCTTGTGCGGAACACAAGCGTTCTCCACCCGCACAAATGATCTACTCGGACCGGCCAGCTTTTGGTGACGCCAAAAAAAAATAACAAAAAAACGCGCACCTCGTTGTTTCTACGCTCACGCATCGAGTGAGCGTGTTTTACAGCGTCGTGCCAACTCGACGCCAACCCAACCTATAAATATATCATATACATGTCCGGTTTTCACCGACCAGGCCGACATTGCTAGCACCAGGGTGGCGGGGGTGAGTAGTGTTCGTAAGCAACGGAATAAAGGGGGTTATTTTGCTTAATGTGTATTATGGGGGGGTGTTCGCCTGGTTAACCCTTTTGCCAGTGCACTCTAATTCCAACATAAACCCAACTCTGAGTCTAATTCCAAGTGTTTTGTCCCCACAATGGGACTGCAGGACTCCGGCCCTAAAAGGTTGCTTGCTTATTTGGTTTGTATGGCGAATACTAGAGCATACTAAAAGTCATACGTACCTGGTATATGCGTACGGGCACTATAGTACGGTCGTACCCATTGCCATACGGTGTATTTGTACACTAAAACGCATACGCTTTACGTTTGTACTAGAGTTTACAATGGACATGCTAACAACCGTACGACACGTTCTTGGTATTGGCGTTTCGTATACATACCGTACAAAAATGCCATGCAGGTAACATGAGCACAATAAGCAAGGCCCAGCTGCTTTGAGTGTGCTTAAAAATGAGCACCGAAAAAAAACTTGATTGAGCACTCTTCTTGTAGTTGTTTACCAATACTATGTACGCAGGTACATACATGCAGTAGTATCCAGCACCAAACGAGGTCAGTAAAAAGAACAAAAAGAAAAGAACGAAGAAAGATCGGGAACCGTACCGGAACCAAATCACGAAATACCTGGAACAAATAAATCACGAAGCACCTTGCCCCAGCAGCCGCTGGCCAGCTACAAGCAGCAGCCGTGTCTGTCCCCTGTGTGTTACCAGTATGCCAAGCACCGTTCCGTGCGGTATCCACTTCGTCTTCCCACCCACGCGATCAACCAAGCAGCGTCGGGCCGGTGCGATGAGAGAGGGCCCTTTCGACCAAACAACATGAACAAAAAAAAATGCCTGAATATCTCTGAAAAAAAAAACGTACAGATAGTACAGGACACCTGAAAAACAATTAGAAATCTGGTCCAGGCTGGATTTCTTATTTTGAAAGAGAGTGCTTCCTACACACTAATATCAAGATAACGAGTCCCGGATTTCTTATGTTTTCCCTCCAAATATCAGCATGGTTTTTTGTCAGCCTGTTTCTTATTAGGTGTCCTGTATTGTGGTATACTATGGTGTGTTGGGTCCATGTTGGATGCTGCTTTCAAAAATCGCCGCCCGGAAGAGGTTGCCCACCACGTGGCCCAATATTGCCCTTTTCATTTAGAACCCATTCAGAACTGAAAAACACATCCAACACTAATTCCAAGTACATTTTCCCCAAAAACCTTGGACCGGTTCTGAAGGGGTCAAAGGGTGTTCATACATACCTTGAGGGCGTCGAACAGCGGGGACAGGGGTGCCGATCGGCCCAAGAGGAGGGCTCGCCCCCACGGGAGCAGTCCGACGATCATGCCCGCGATGCACCTGTCACCAAAAAAACACAAAAAAGAAAAATGAAATGAAAAAAGGACAGCAGCGCAACATGGTCGTGCGTTCGTGTGTGCGTGCGTGCGTGCGCCAAAAAAAAAAAAAAAAAAAAAAANGCGGTACATGTCATACTGGTAGGCGTCACGATACATAACGTATCATACGCGGCGGCATGTGGGTTGAATAACAGATGATGCATTTACACAGCAGCAACAACAGCGTACAACAGGACAAGGCATGTTCTAATACCCCTGGATGACGTTAGATATGCAGGCATCATGATACATAATGCACCAAACGGGACAGCCTTCCGTCCCACCTCGTGCAGGTGTACCAGGTGTTTGATAAGTCACATTATACAAAGGTTAATATCGTAGGCAACACCATACGACGCAACTGAATCAGTCAAGAAGTACCGTGACCTTCCGCCTCAAGACGCGCGGACATACCTCGTAGTGCATGTTCCGGATGTATGCATTTGTACAACACACGTGAGGTGCCGGGCACCAGCTTGTGGTAGAGGTTGAGTGGAATGGGTGCCGGTGCATGCCTCGTTGCCGATGCCCCTCACCACTCCCAAGAGTCGATACGCATGTGCCGAGGGTACTTGGTAATGCACATCAAGAGTACGCATAACGATTCACGCCGTGCCAAGCACCAACTAGCGAGCGTTGTTGATTGAAATGCATATGCCGGGGCATATCAACAACACGGCAATACGCAATTAACCCGGTCCGAGTCCATGTCACTGCATGCATAGTACTCATCCTCATCCACGCCAACGCATATGGATAGTACCCACCGTTGTCCGCGCCAATGCATGGATTATACCCACTCTCGTCCATTTGTTTTTGGAATGCATGCATAATGCCCACCCTCGTCCACGCCAATGCATGGATAGTACCCCCCCTCGTCTAGGCCGGTGCATGGATAGTACTCACCCCTTTCCATGCCGGTGCAAGGATGAATGGGTTGTACACACTCTCGTCGCAGACGTATGGATCATACGCACCCTCGTCCACGCCGGTGCGTGGATAGTAAAGCCGGTGCCTGGATAATACACTCGTCTATGACGGTGCAAGGATAGTACCCTCGTCCATGCCGGTGCATGGATAGTACACTCGTCCATGCCGGTGCATGGATAGTACCCTCGTCCATGCCGGTGCATGGATAGTACCCTCGTCCATGCCAGCGCATGGATAATACCCTCGTCCATACCGGTGCATGGATAGTACCCTCGTGTATGCCGGTGCATGGATGGTACCCTCGCCCGTGCCGGTGCATGGATAGTACCCTCGTCCATGCCGGCGCATGGATAATACCCTCGCCCATACCGGTGCATGGATAGTACCCTCGTGTATGCCGGTGCATGGATACGACGTAGTACCCTCGTCCGTGCCGGTGCATGGATAGTACCCTCGTCCATGTCGGTGCATGGATAGTATCCTCGGCCGTGCCGGTGCATGGGTAGTACCCACGTTTGTCTTGTCTAATATCACCGGCACCTTTGCGTTATGTTCCGTTTCAGCGCCATCCCGTCACGTCCCAACTTGTCTGTGCCCCGCCCCGCCGCACGTGTGTTCCGTTCAGTTCCAGTCCGTTCCGCGCCGCCCCGCAGAGTCGTTTTTCGCGCCGTCCCACAACGTCGTTTTCCACCCCGTCTCGCCGCGTGTGTTATGTTCCGGTTCCGCGTCCTCTCGCCGCAAATGTGTTATGCTCCGTCCCGCGTCTTTGAAGCGCCGGGAGGTGCCGGGGCCAGGGGGCGTCGCACCATGGTCATGAGTGCTGGCAGCCCGCTCATACGCGCGTCGGTTGAGCCTTCGTCGTACCGAGTTTATACGTTAGCTTCTGGTCTTGTCCTACATGGCGGTTGGTAGGGGAGGTTGAGTGATTTGACGCGCCAGCCTCCAATACGGATGAGATCCAGGCATTGCTCGAGTTTGTTTTTCGTGAGTGCGTCGGAAGGAAACAAAGGCGGTACTATCGGGGGTAGCTGTCGGGCATGTTACACTTCCACCGCGTCAATTTGCAAATATAGTTGCTGAGGTCGTCGCCACGTATTAAACGCGCACGCAAGGGGGATGCACCGTCGCCCGTTGTTGAAGGAACCCCACGAATCCTCGTCACCCTACTTGGTGGAACACATTGTTGGGAGGACCGGATCTGGCGAGTTGCGGTGGCACCAGGCCACCAGTATCGAGGTTCGTTTCGAGCCCATGAAAGCGACCAGACCCAACAGGGGTCGGTTATCGTGCGCAAACACGACGACGCCTGGGGGACGCGTTCCGGGGTAAGAGCAGGCGGCGGCGCCGTAGCTCTCTCTGTGGCGTTGCTGTCGGGTTAACAAACATTGCCGGAAACGCCCCCCTGTCGTCGTATCGGTACGGTAACGAGGCAGACTGTGGAGGTACACGGACGCCCTCGAGGCACAGGTGGTAGCGAAGGCAAGAGTTGATCCCAGCGAAGTCGCCGTCCACTCATCGCCTATCGGTGCAGCCGCAGAGAGTGTTCCAGAGATCAGGTAGATGGAAGTCCTCGAAGTCTCCCGTGTTACATACCCGCAACAACCCAGAGGACGCGGGTTCGTACCTCGTATTCTAGAAAAGACTGGGAACTAAGGGCAAAGGCAGCCAGGCCAGGGTACCGTATGGGGCCAAACACCGTAGTATCGTCGCGACCTCGGAGTTGGGGTATGTCAATGGTTTTCCACCATTGAAGGTCTCGGTCGTCCGAAACTGCGTATGTTAGGGCCCCAGTCGGGTAGGGGGGGGGGTGTACTCATATCGTGCACGGCCGTAGTCGTATGACCATAGACCCTCGCATCCCTACAATGCGGGGACGAGCACGCCGGGTTTTCACCAACCAGGCAGACATTGCTTGCACCAAGCGCGAAGCGCCGTGAGGTATTGGGCGAGTCGCATTGGGGGTGAGCCGCATCCTGCTAAGAACCGCCTCTGAGGCGGACTTGCATATGGACGACAGCCTCCAATGGATTGATTTAATTTCTGGTGTGGCCACTCCCAGAGACAGCAATGGGTATTACTATGTATCTGCCTCATGGGTGCCTTACCATATACACACTACGTGATACGATCCTTGTGCGGAGTTGAGTTTATCAACCCCGCACAAATGACCTACCAGACCACCAGACTGAGTGACCGCCAAAAAAAAAAAAAAAACGGTACCCTGGTTGTCTAGCTCACGTAGTGAGAGGCATGTTTTACAGCGTCGTCGCCAAGCGACGCCAACCCAACCTATAAATATAGGGGGGGGGGGGGTAGGGGTGGGGGGGGTGTACTCATGTCGTGCACGGCCGTAGTCATATCGCCATAGACCCTCGCATCCCTACAATGCCGGGACGGAGCACGTTGGGTTTTTCACCAACCAGGCAGACATTGCTTGCACCAAGCGCGAAGCGCCGTGAGGTATTGGGCGAGTCGCATGGAGGGTGAGCTGCATCCTGCTAAGAACCGCCTCTGAGGCGGACTTGCATATGGACGACAGCCTCCAATGAATTTAATTAATTTCTGGTGTGGCCACTTCCAGAGACAGCAATGGGTATTACTATGTATCTGCCTCATGGATGCCTTACCAATATACACACTACGTGATACGACCATTCCCCTTGTGCGGAACAAAGGTTCTCCACCCCGCACAAATGATCTACTCGATCGCCAGCTTTGGTGACCGCCAAAAACAAATAACAAAAAAACGGCACCCTGGTTGTCTAGCTCACGCAGCGAGTGGCGAGTTTTACAGCGTCGGGGGGGTACTCATGTCGTGCACGGCCGTAGTCATATGACCAGACCCTCCCATCCCTGCAACGCCGCGACGGAAGCACGTTGGGTTCTCACCAACCAGGCCGAAATTGCTTGCACCAAGCGCGAAGCGCCGTGAGGTATTGGGCGAGTCGCATGGAGGGTGAGCTGCATCCTGCTAAGTTTTGTGTATTTTTTGTGGTGGGTAGTGGTGGAGTTTAGTGGTGGTGGTGGTGGTGGTGGTGGTGGTGGTAGTGGTGGTAGTGGTGGTAGTGGTGGTAAAGGTGGTGGTGGTGGTAGTTGTGGTGGTGGTGGTGGTCGGCGGTGGGATGGGAGGGGAGCTAGGGGGGGTGTACTCATGTCGTGCATGCGCAGACGTATGGTCCGTGCAGCAAAATTTGTAGGGCTGTGAGTTGGCTGACTAATAGTCGCCAGCTAGTTATTAGCTGGCTAGTTTTTCAAGTTAGTTGCGGCGGTGCCAACTATCCATCGATTTTTGCTTTTTGGGTTTCCTTGCTTGTAGAAAGGCTTGTTTGATACGGAGTGTGTATTTCTCGGCGTCCCCAAGCAGTACCACCACGCACAGGGAGAGGCCTTCCACAACTCGTGGCGCATCAACCCATCACCATCGAAGGTGCCGGTGCCGATGGCAGCCGGCACCGCTGAGCCTGGCCTGTCGACGGACCATGGCGATGATGGAGCGTCCGACGAAGAAGTGACTGTACCGAGCGCTCCTCCCGCAGCGGGTGCACGCGACAAGGTAGCGGTTCGCTACCGCGTACAGAAAGAGCGCCGGCTTTCCAAGCCCCCCAAACGGGGACAGGGACTAATACTTTGATGCGAGACGATTTGCGGGGTTCTGCATGTTTGTAGTCCATCTGGGACAATATTTCCAATATATTCCCCAACCCAAGCTGCATTTTTCTCAGGATGTGTTGAGCTGTGTTCGGAAATCTGGAGGCACCGTCAGGAAGCTCAACACTGCGCGCAGCTTCTCATGATTTTGTTTCATAATGATTATACCAAAAAACGTATAAACAAGCCCCTTGTTTCCCTGGGTGTAATACTTTTCACACCCAAATTCTGAGCACTGATTTGGGGAGCTATGGCCATAGGCTGCCGGCCATTTCTTTAGCAATAAAAAAACAGCTTTTGAGGGAGATATGAGGGAAGCAATGTATATTGAAGATCGTTTTCCCCTGGTTACTACTGTTTGACAAATCGTGCGATATACAAATAGAATACGGCAAACGATTGCTCTCATCCACACCTCCAGACCGTTTGTTTTTCGTTTGCGGCAATATGAAATTGCGTGAGTTATTCATAATTTTGCCCAAAATGACTGATTTTGGTCGATTTTGGCCTTTTGGAGATTTGTTTTGATGCATTGTTGCGTAACTACTTGAATTGAGTGTGGATCTTTTTCTTTATTTCTCGTTTTCGGCATCGATTCCTCTTGTCTTTGCGGTCACGAATAGGGTTGTATCATACTCTAGCTACGTACACCTCTCAAGCCTCTGTGCTCCCATCGGTTGTTGTTCTGTGTAGGGGCGTTCTGCGTCGGTAGAATGCTCGGTGTGTGTAGGCCGATGAAACTGAGAGCCAAAAGTTACCATAACTTTTGATCAAATCCTTTCTTCGCTTAAAAAAAGTATCTTTTAGCCGATTTAAATTTTTTTAACTAAAACCGTCCCTTCGGGCCTTCGGGAGAATTTTTAGAGAAGTTAAAGTAAGAAAACAAAACGCAAACACTCTACAAGTAGTTACGACTATAAACGTCATTGGGAATATTTTATGCCGGACGGACCATACGAGTATACAGTAAGAGGTAGAACTCTGGTATTATGCTTCATGCGGTCAACTGACTGTGATGGCGGGACTTTGTCCCAACGTGCTATTACTGTAATAATACAAGTATGTCTCTGTCATAAGTGTGTCAACTGGATGATGAACACCTCTGGCTCGGGTGTTTGAGTGATACTCGCTCTGAGCTGTGTGTCGATCCTAGTCTATTTTGGTCGATCCCAGTCTATTGTGTGTCCTATTTTTAGTTTGTACTGGTGATGTGCTACTGCCTGCCTCACGAGTATGTACCATATATTTCTGGTGCATCTCTTTAATATCCGACAAACTGAGACGAAGTTTCGAAATATACCTGTTTCGTGATCAAAACTAGAGATAAACTTGGCCCATTTATCATGCTTTTGTGTGTAAAAATAAGCCAAATAGCGTAATTTTTGCCTCCTGCGGCGCCTTCAGCGGGATCCTCCGGAGACGCCTCCGGCGGGCCCTCCGGGAACACCTACAGCGGGGCCCCCTCGGCCGGGGGGGGCTTGTTTGGCTCGCTTCGCTCGCCTGACTTTAGCCGACTAGTTGGCTGGCTTTCGCCAGCCAACTAATAACTAGCCGAGAACTCCAGCCAACTTACAGCCCTGAAAAATTGTCCATTTTTTTTCAGTACTCGTACCAATGTGCACTTTGGGTATGTAGTCTGAAATTCGAAAGTACGCCTAAAGAGCTAATCTCCAAGCGGTCATCCCTGAACTAATGGATTTTCATTTTGAGTGTTATTTGCCTTTTAATCAATAAACCGAAAAAAAGTTGAAAGCTTTCGTTTGGGGGGTGTATGTTTTGCAAAACGATTACGACTACGGATTCGGGGAGCAACGGGAAATTCCGTCGTCAGCAATTTTTATTTCATTGTATTTATATAATTTGACGGAGATATTGGCATAAAACAGAATATGTGACGTCATCTTGATAGCTTTCGTTGCGGAGATTACACTTCACGATTTGAAAAAAAAGAGTGGGAAACGCTCCCTTTGGTCTTGCCCCAGGTGCGGAAGTTTTGTTGGTTCTTGAAAAACTAAACTTCGCGATATATTCATGGTTTCGTCCATTTTTACAGTTCTCTAGCCGATTTTGGCCAGATAATGGGGTGACTTTGTCGTGGCCGCCCACATATGACTTGTTTTTAGTATAGGGGAACAATTTTTTTTTCTCGACGGTATTCGATTCCTTTGGCCTTGGCGATTGCGACTAAGGTCGCTGTACTCGAGAAATCACGTATTATCTGGTCCAGCGAGCGACCGCTATCCAGTTGTAAACAACAGCTCTGTCTGTTCGCGTGTTCTACCAGTCTGCCAGCACCGTTCCGTGCGGTATCCACTTGGTATTTCCACAAGCACGATAAACCAAACAATGCCAGCTGCTGCTGAAGTGTGCTACGTACTTCTTACTCGGCCAAGAATATGAACCATAACGCCAAATTCTCTCTACAACAAAAAACTACATTTTATTTTTTTATCGGTTCCCGATTCCTAATAATAAACTTTCTCTTTATTTTCCAATTCGACATATTTCAAAAGTTATTAGCCGAAAACAAAATGGACAAATTGTGCTGCACGGATATATGACCGTAGACCCTCGCACCCCTGCAACGCCGTGACGGAAGCACGTCGGGTTTTCACCGCCCAGACAGGCATTACTTGCGCCAAGCACGAAGCGCCGTGAGGTATCTAATTGGGCGAGTCGCCTAAAGGGTAAGCTGTATCTTGGTAAAAAACGCTCGTGAGGCGGACTTCGGACTTCGGCACCCTGTGCGCACGTTTTTGCACACGGATGGCAGCATCGAATCACTTAAGTTGCTTTCCGGTGTGGCCACTTATTCGGGGCGGTGGTGGTTGTGGTGTTGAATGTGTTGGTGGTAATCGTGATGAGTGGGTGGTGGTGGTGGTGGTGGTGGTGGTGGTGGCTGAGGTTGGGGAAAAACAAACGGGAGGTGTCCACTTGATCGATCCATCAATCGATTGATCACCCAACCAACCAACCAAACAACCGAAGGACCAGCCAACAATTTAGGCAACCATTATAGTCAACCGTTTGATTGGCTCACCCCAAGACCGGAGGACTGACGATGCGTTTGAAGGTCGGGTCGTCCTTGGCGCGTAAGCACTTCGCCACAACCTGCACAAGGCCGAAGCAGCAGCACCAGCAACAGCAGCGGTAGACAACAACAACAGCAACAGCAACAGCAGCAGCAACCGCGGCATGAGCAGCAACAATAGAATCAGTAGCAGCAGTAGAAATAGCAACAGTAGAAATAGCAGCAGCAGCAACCGGAGTATAAGCAACACCAGCAACGTTGAGCACCAGCAACAGAGTATAGCAGCAACAGCAGTAGCAGCAACGGCAGCAGCAGCGGCAGCAGCAGCAGCAGTAGCGGCAACGGCAGCAGCAGCGGCAGCAGCAGCAGCAGCAGCAGCAGCAGTAGCGGCAGCAGCAGCGACAACAGCAACAACAGCAGCAGCAGCAGTATTAAGAAACAGTAGCAGCAACGTTGAGCAGTAGAACCATCTGCAAAAGTAGCAGGGGCAGCAGGAGCAGAGTTAATAAAATAGCAGCAGGCATCGAGCGCCAAAACGGCATAGTCAATCACCAATTACATCTCACGCGAAACATGCTGAGATGATGATGCACGAGCCACAAACTGGTACAATAACGTTTGGCCTAAGCATACAATAAACAAAATTGCAACGATTTTGGGTTGAAGGAGCCTTTAGTAGACCATCCATCCAAAAAGTGCCACCTCTACGAGGCGCCTTTGCCACTCTTATCCCACAAATCGTACCAGATAAAGTACCAAATATATTATGATTTCTTAGTGTTTTTACGTGCTTTTGTTTTTTTTAATCAAATAACGAGAAGCCGTCGACCCAACCCAGCCCTAACCGTAACCGTAACCCCAACCCCAACCCCAGTCCAGGCTAAGACTCGACCCGTGCGCGGCTTCGCCGCTCGTTTTGGTCAATCTGAAAACAAAATGTGCGAACCACCACACAAACCGCAATATATTTGGTGCTTTATCTGGTACGATTTGTGGGACAAGAGCTCTCGCCAAGGCTACTGACCTCTACCGTGGCACACGTCTTTTGCCACTGCAAAACCACAATACCACACGGAAAAATATACGATATTTACCTTGTCCCCAAAATCGTGGGTTAATGGGTTCAAAGTACTTGGTTCTAGTGTGAGGTCATTTTGGCGGTATATAGCCCAAAGTACTTGGTTTTAGTGTGCGGTAATTTCGGCGGTGTATAGCCCAAAGTACTTGGATTTAGTGGGGGGTCATTTTGTCGGTATATCATCGTATAGCAAAAGGGTTAAGCAAAATAATGGTCTCAAATGATTCACCTGTCGAAGTGGACTGAGCTGCTTGAAGCTCTCAGCATCCGCTTCAGACATCGGCACGGCGGCTTGCGGCTTCCCAGCTACCATCGTGTACCTTTCATGGCAGTAGGAACACGGCAAAACGCACAGGGATGGGAACAAAAAAAGCAGGCATGTTTTAGGGGGGGGAGCCGGAGGGGGGGTGTTTTCATTAGCCGCATGTCATGCATGGCCGTAGTCGTACGACCATGGACCCTCGCATCCCAACAATGCCGGGACGGAGCCCGTCGGGTTTTCACCCCCCCCGTTATATAAATATATGATATATTTATAGGTTGGGTTGGCGTCGGTTGGCAACGACGCTGTAAAACACGCCACTCGCTGCGTGGAGCTAGACAACCAGGGTGCCGTTTTTTTTTGTTATTTTTTTTGGCGGTCACCAAAGCTGGCGGTCGAGTAGATCATTTGTGCGGGGTGGAGAATCTTTGTTCCGCACAAGGGGAATGGTCGTATCACGTAGTGTTAATATGGTAAGGCGTCCGCGAGGCAGTTACATAGTAAAACCCATTGCTGTCTCCGGAAGTAGCCACACCAGAAATTAAATTAACTCATTGAAGCTGTCGTCCATATGCAAGTCCGCCTCAGAGGCGGTTCTTAGCAGGATGCAGCTCACCCTCCATGCGACTCGCCCAATACCTCACGGCGTTTCGCGCTTGGTGCAAGCAATGTCTGCCTGGTTGGTGAAAACCCAGCGCGCTCCGTCCCGGCATTGTAGGGATGCGAGGGTCTATGGTCATATGACTACGGCCGTGCACAACATGAGTACACCCCCCCCCCCCGGAGGGTAGGAGACTGTTAAATACTACTATTAACACTACTATTAAATACTCGCGTCACCACCACTTCTACTATTAATGCTACAACCACTACTACTACTATTAATGCTACAACAATCTCTGCTACTAGAGCCATTAATAGTACCTATTACTAAAACATTACTACTACTACTCCTACTCCTACTACTACTACTACTACTACTACGACTACTACTACTATTACTACTACTACTACTACTACTACTACTGCTACTACTACTACTCCTACTACTGCTACTACTACTACTACTATTACTACTGCTGCTGCTACTACTACTGCTACTAATTCTGCTACAAATACTGCTACTATTACTGCTACTACTGCTACTGCTGCTACTAGTGCTGCTGCTGCTACTACTACTCCTACTGCCGCTACTAAAACTAACACTACTACTACTACTATTACTACTACTACCCCAAGCACCACTGCAATATGACCTCACCCAGCGGTCCAGAACATTGGACTCCAGCCGAGCAGGTAGAAAGAGATGTACGCCACAGCGTTAGACACGATAGCTCCGTCTGAACAACACACAGTAGCAAAAGCAAACACACAAACAAAAACAAAAAATAATACGACGAGATGACGATGATGACCAGGCAATACAAAGAAAGGCAAGGCAAGGCAAGGCAAGGCAAGGCAAGGCAAGGCAAGGCAAGGCAAGGCAAGGCAAGGCAAGGCAAGGCAAGGCAAGGCAAAGCAAGGCAAGGCAAGGCAAGGCAAGGCAAGGCAAGGCAAGGCAAGGCAAGGCAAGGCAAGGCAAGGCAAGGCAAGGCAAGGCAAGGCAAGGCAAGGCAAGCCAAGGCAAGGCAACGTCGCTAAACACGATAGTTCCGTCCGAACAACACGAACAAATGCAAGGGCCAAAACACGAACACAACCAAAAGAAAATGTGAAAGTACGACGTGATGACGATGATGCTGAGAAGGCAACACAAGGCAAGGCAAAGCAAGGCAAGGCAAGGCAGGGCAAGGCAAGGCAAGACAAGACAAGGCAGGGCAGGGCAAGGCAACAGCGCTACATGCGATACAAATCAAAGCCCACCAGGAAATCAAAACCGGCACTTAAGATGGTAGATGATGATTATAGGGCAAGGCAAGATAAGGCCGGGGCGAGACAGGGGCCAAAAGGTGATGGAAAAAAACGAACAGAGAGAGAAATTGGGAGAAAAACGACTACCTTAATTTCTCGGGTTACAAATATACCTGGTATACCATTAGGTGGAAACACAGCAATCAGGACCAAATTTGCTCAGTAAAAAATCTGGAATATATAGGTTTTTGTGTATGTTGATAGGTCCTGGTTGCTATGGCCCCTCGTAATACCTGGAATTGAAGGCGAGTGGGATCACATTATTTGCAGCAGAAAAAAAAAGCAAACGCGAATGACAAACGCACAATACACAGCACACAAAACAAAAATAGAATCGCCATCACCACCAATACCAACATATACCACAACCAACACCGATACCCTTGAAACCACGACCACCACCACCACCAGTACTACCAACACGAACAACACAAATACCACCAATGCCACCGACAACACCATCTACAAAATACCACCGACACTGCCATCAACACACTACAGTGCTATCAACGCATCCAAAACCAACACATGACCATAAAAACAAACTACAGTAGTGTCGTACCCATATGAACCCATTCAGAACTGATTTTTAATCCCACACTAATTCCAAGTAGTTTGTCCCCCAAAAAGGGGGGACCGGTTCTTAAGGAGTCAAGGCCACCTGGTGTAAGGCCATATATACTAGAGATAAGATCAAGTGCAATCGGCTGGTCACGACGAACAAACAAGTTGAAAGTAATATGGGATCGTTTTTTTCAGTTAGTGAAAGATAAGACCCCTTCAGAGAAAAGACCACATTTTTGGGCTTAAATTGGCAAGGGGTTGGGTCTTAAAAAAAGGTACACACCGCTGTACACCATCAACACCATAAATACCACCTACACCACCACCACCACAAGCGCCGCAGATGCCCTCACGAAACGCCACCAACGCACAGAATCAATACACTACAGTAATGCCAACGCCAACCCCCACCCCCAACCTAACACGAACGCCATAATACTGTATACCAACTCCAACCACCGACGAACCACCGCCGCCATTTCCCGTCTAGATTCCCTCACACAACACGGACGCACAGAATCAAAACACCAATACAGCAAGGGCTGATACTTCCGAGGGGGCATGGAGTGAATTGACACACGACACGAAGTGAGACGTGGAAGTGTGGAGGGCGTAAGCTTTATTTTTACCCATCCGCCGGAGGATAAAAAAAAAAAAACAATACCACCGCCAACACCCGCGCCAACCCCCTATCACGAACCCCATCATACGAAATACCAACTCCAACGGCAGACGAACTAGAATAACGGCAGAGGACCCGAACCGGCCAATGAAGTGGCACAACCGCAGACCAGCCAGTCGAAGCAGCCAACCAATCAAACAACCGGGCAACCAAAACCACCAATCAACCAACCAAAAGGGTGCGTGCGAAGAATTGTTGTTGCCTTTTTCCTTGATAACAACAATCCCAACCCACGAAAAAAAGTGGATAATCCTAAAGGTTGCGGGAAAAAGTGGCCAGAATGACACCTTCCCCTCTTGCTCGGTCGAATCGTCACGCTGGTTCTTTTCTAGGGACCCTTCCGTTACCTTATTGGCTGCATCCTCTCTGATTCTTGAATTGCGTTACTCTGTGGGTTGGGCTGACTCTGTGGGTCTTCGGGCCCATCTGTTTAATCAATCAGCTCTACGTGTTTGCTGGTTCCAAATAGTTTTACGACCCCACCAAATAGGATTATCGCTAACACCCAAACCAACCAGCCAACCAAACCAACCAAAAAGACCAACCAGCCAATCAAAGCATCCGACCAAATCAACCAGCCAATCGAAACCATGCAACCGGACCACACGAGCCAATCAAATCAAAACAACACCCACACGTCCTTGCCGGGGTGAGCGCCAAACATGGAGTCGACGAACAAAAAGGGGCAGAGGGCCCGACTCGGCGAGGGAAGTGCACATCACGCCGACCACCCAATCAGAGCAGCGAACCAAGCCAACCAGCCAATTAAATGAGGCAACAAAACCAACCCGAACCAATCAATCAAAACAACACCAACACGTCCTACTGGAGGTGAGCACCGAAGATGACGTCGACAAACTAAAAGGGGCCACAGGCCGGAGGATGTTCGCAAAGAATAAAACGTGCACACTTCGCCGACAACCAGCCAATCAGAGCAGCTAAAAAAAACAACGAGCCAATCACGACACCACCCAATCAGAGCAGCCAACCAGGCCAATCATCCAATGAAAAACATGCAACCAAACTGAACCAAAACAAACCAAAACCAACCAGCCAATCGAATCAATAAACACCAGCCAACCAATCTCTTGCCTGGGTGGGCGCCAAATATGGAGTCGACGAACAGCAAGGGCAGAGGGCCTGAGTTGGCGAAGGAAGTGCACATCCGGAGCTCTCGGGCTGCCGGAGATCCTTCTGGAAGGCGGAGCAATTTTTCCATACCCTGAAAAAAAAAAAAGTTCAGAGTACAGTACAGGACACCGAATAAGAAACAAGCTAATAGGACATCCAGGCTGAGATTTGGAGGAAAACTTAGAAATTCGGAAGTCGTTATCTTGAAGTTAGTGTAGAAACCACCCTCTTTCGAATAAGAAATCCAGCCTGGACCAGATTTCCTGCTTCTTATTGGGTGTCCTGTACTGTAAGGTGTGTTTTAGGACTACGAGGGAAATATTTTAGTTATATTTACAGTGAAAATTGAAAGTTGTTCACGCACAGTAAGGTGCGGTTTCTGTACTGGAAACCATGTTGTTTTAACGTACGTACGTACAGCCTGGAAGTATACGTAATTCGTTCATACCTGGTACAAAAACAGGGCGTGCGAAAAAAAAAACGTTTTGTTTTAATACCCTGAAAATTGAAGTTGTGCAAACATCCTAAGGTGTTTTTTTTTCGCGATATGTGTTTTGGTTCCCCACCTTTAGAATTGAGCGTGTTCGTGCATAATAACGGATGAGGTGGTATTAGGAACTAAAAACGTTTCCTTGCCCTGAAAAGTGAATTCGTTCGTACCGTAGCACTTGTATCCTGCGTTGGTTCGATCTGTCTTATGCAGGTCCTCAACAGCCTCTCGCAACGCGCAGGCGAGGAAGCAGATGATCTACAGTTCAACAGATCCTGATTCGGACACGTGCTACGATAGATGTGAAAGGTATACCTTTTTTTGCTGATTTCGTTTCTGAATGACCTATCAAAGGCTCCTTAGCCCAAAATCGTTGGAATCGCCTTGATTCTGGTGCAGAATGGTTTTCCTTTATACTTCAAGGTCGTGGATTTTTTTCATCGTGTAGCGCTTTGATTTTCCTCTAAGGGCCCGTGTTAACGAAGAAAAATATATATATCAATTTGGAAGTAAAAAAAATCAAATCCGCTCTTCATCGGTCAGAACCCGCACCACCACCCAAGATTATACCCCAAGATCCTAATATTTGGTGCTGGTGCGTGTGTCGACCAATGAAAAGCGAATTTGGATTTTTATTTTTTCCAAATTGAATTTATTTTATACTCGTTAATATTAATTCGATGAGGTATAGAGTAGCGCGTTCAAGCGACCACTGGCGAGATGATATGGGCTCTGGGTCGGGGAAAGATGCAGAAGCTTCTCGTGATGTATCTATACATTACCGTCGTACGCAGAAGACAGGGGAAGAAACATGAAGATAAAAGTAGAGTAATGATAGACATCACACAAACCCATTGAGTGCTTCACAGAGAAACACGCATACTTCCTCTGTGGAACTCCCAAATACCGTTACATAAATGTCCCTCCACCAAGTACGTTAGCACTCTGAACATAGAGCTCCTCGAGCGACCCCCCTCAGAAAAAAAACACGATGCACTTCCACCTTGACCCTTTTAGGACTGCAGTCCCGTTTGGGGGACAAACCACCCCAATTCTAAGTAATTTGTCCCCAAAACAGGACTCCAGTCCTACTAAGGGTTAAAGGTAGCATGCATCTTTCGTCCGAGGCGAAAACAGTATTTTTAGAGCCTTTTCGTGAATACGGTACAACACGGGTCGATTCCAGGACGAGGCTTCTTTTGGAAACCTCGGTCTGGAAAATATGTTGACAACCTTAACGTGACTACGGTCCACGGGCCGATTCCAGGAAAGAGGCTTGTTTGAAGCGTCTCGGTATACATAGCTTCCCTCCCCCTTAGATTCAAAATCCTCCTTACCAAAACCAAAAACAACAACAACAACAAAAGTTGCTCACCCTTCCAACGATGGAGCCGAAGAATATCTGGAACATTGCAAACACCGGGAGCACCAGCAGCTTCGACAGGCTTTGCCCGGGAGTTCCCAGCGTGGAGGCCACGTTGACGAAAAGCAGGCAGGGCTGAAACACGAAAAATATGAGCCTAGACAAAGAACTGATGGCGCTCTGCGTGCCGTTTTTTTTTTCAAGTATCGCACAAATTTATAAATTAAAACACAAAAGGGAAGAAAAAAAAAACGGAAACGAAAACGAAAATGGCGAACGAAAAACGAAAACGAATAAAAGACGGAAATTGGAGCCGGAAATCAGAAACGAAAACGGAAAAGCGAGCGAATACAGATGCGGAAACATGAACGGGGACGCACACTGCACAGGATTGAAAGCGGAAACGGACATAAGACACGGTAGAGACACGGAACCGGGGGACAAAACGGAAATGGGCTGTAGAGGTCTAGGCGCGTCAACGCTTAAGGGCCCATATTAACGGGTATAAATAAATTCAATTTGGAAAAATAAAAATTCCAGTTCGCTTTTCCTTGGTCAACACACGCACCAGCACCAACGATTAGGATCTTGGGGTATAATCTCGGGTGGTGGTGCGGGTTCTGACCAATGAAAAGCGGTTTTGATTTATTTTTTTCGAAATTGCAGTTTGTTTTTTCTTCGTTAAAACGGGCCCTAAGCTAGAACGGCTCGTGCTACGATAGAGGCAGCATTTTTGGGCCGGAACGTTTTTCTGAGTGATCGGGCTCTTTACCCCTTATAGGACTGGAGTCCCGTTTTGGGGACAAATCACTTAGAATTAGACGGGTTTGTCCCCAAAACGGGACTGCAGTTCTAAAAGGGTCAACCCAAAACCGTCGGGATTTCATTCTGTGTTGCTGTATTTTTCATAGTGTGCTTACACTAGGGTCATATTCCAAAATCGGAGCGACAAATATCCAAAATGTCCATTTTTTTCTTTCGAGCAAATTTTCTAGGTTTCCATTTTTTTCCCATTTTTCTTCCCATTTATTGGAACGCGAAGCCTTCCAAACGTTTTGCCCTTTGAAAGAATTTCGAATATTTCCATTTTTTTGTTTCCAATAATTCCGCTTTTTTCTTTTTTTTCTGGAATTTGTTTTTGGAAATTATGGGAAAATAAAACTGCACGATAAGAATGGCCCTTATTAGACTATGGTACTGCTCATCGGGTAGAACGTTTATTGTCTTTCAAAAAAACAGTTTTTTCGGTGACTTACTAGTGACTTACTATTAGTATAGAGCTCCTCAAGTGAGGAGCTCAGAAAAAACACACACACATGGTGCACCTCCATCGTAGCATGCATCGAACGCCAACCGCCATCGCACAATTGTATAAAATTGAAACAGAAAACGGAACGAACGGAAACGAAAACGGCGACGAAAAACGGAAACGAATAAAATACGGAAATTGGAGCCGGAAATCAGAAACGGAAAAGGAAAAGCGAGCGAATACAGAAGCGGAAACATAGACGGGATACGCACATCACACAGGACAAAAGCGGAAACGGACATAAGACACGGTACAGAAACAAAACCGGGAACGGGGAACGAAAACGGAAATGGACCCCGGTCTAGGCCGTGTTTTAATGACTTCTTCACGCGTCAAGGATGGCTAGACCGTCAACCGCCACCTTTGCTGTTGGCTGACCTGGTCCCGAAGACGAGGGTGAAAAACCCTCGACACGTCAAAAATGCTGTAGACCGTCAACCCCGACGAATTCGCCACTGATTGTCCCGGTCTAAGACGAGTCTGAAGAGCCCTTGAGTGACGCGTCAAAAATGGACCTCCCCATACTGAAAATACTGTGACGGGAAACCATAGTAAGTACAGTAGGACCTACGGTACACACAAAAACCTAGATATATCTACCTATTTTTACCAGGGCCTTCCTCGGGAAAATTCCCGAACGTTTCGGGAATCGAGGTAAATCAACCATATCAAACTAACCAAGGAGGAATAACCAATGGAAAAGGCACCACAAGGAAGACCAAACCACCGCGAATCGAATGACGACGTTTTCATTTTTTTTTACGAAGTAGGAACCGCGGTATGGCCACGGGAATTTCACCACGGGAATTCAGAAGCAAATTCCCGTGGTAAAATTCCCGTGGCCATACCGCGGCTCCTACATCGTAACAAGAAAAAAAACTTTGTCATTCGATTCGCCGTGGTTTGGTCTTTCTTGTGGTGCTTTTAACATTGTTTATTCGGCATTGGTGAGTTTGATATGGTTGATTTACTCGATTCCCGAAATCTTCGGGAATTTTCCCGAGGAAGGCCCTGGTGTTTACTAACAGTATTTGGTCCTATTTACTAGTGTTTACTATGGTTCCCCCGTAATACTATTAGTACCAAGTCTGGAGATGCCTTTGACGCGTCAAAAATGGGCCGTCCACCAACATGATGGCGGTCAGATAGATGCCACAAGGAACGTCCCCTGTACTAAAACTACGAGTAGTTTACACTCAAGGCTGAAGATGTAGTGGCGGGTCAAAAATGGACCATAATAAACCACCATCTTGACGGGAAGACAGCTTGCAAGGAACTCCCCCCTATACCAGTCTGATCCTGAAAATAAGGAACATTTGTATATCAACATTCAATCGGAGTGGGCCTTATAGGTTGCGGGTCAGACTGGTATACTAAAAAAAAAATGACGACGCGTCCTATGTGCAGGAGCATCCTGCAAAAAGTTTTGTGCAGGAGGCCGGTTTTAATGGGTGAGGCTGGCCGTTTGGGGCGCTTGTTATGTTTTGTTCGCCTTCAAAACACACGACGGAGACGCGTGGCTGCCCCTGCCGACCTCGTGCCCCCCGAAGGATTGGGGTTTGGGTTCGGGTTCGGGTTAGGGGTATGTTTGGGGTTAGCTTCGTCTGGGTCGACGGGCGAGGTAGAACTTGACCACACACAAGCATCCTGCACAAATCAAATTGCAGGATGCTCCTGCACATAGCGCGCGCCAAAACTACGAGGAGTTATACGAAGTCTGAGCATACCTTGACGCGTTAAAAATGGACCGTCAACAGGCATCTTGACGGGGACAGCTGGCAAAGAACTTCCTCAACTACAAATAGATACACGCTTCCTGAATTCTACAGCCTCAGATTGTGTCCCCCCCTCATACGGGATGTACATCCTGCATGAGGACATATAAAACCCCTCAAGTACGCGCGATCGAAGTATCACACTCAGCTACGAAGCAAATAGGAGTTTCGACGAAATCCTCGATCTCACAGCTGTTTTTTTTTTCTTTTATTCAATATACGTACTGAATCTACGAGTACGTAGTTATATCAAGTCTGAAGATGCATTCACGTGTCCAAAATAGACCGTCAACCGAAACGTTGACGGAAAGTTCCCCCATACTATACGACGTATAAATAAAACGTGTAGTTATAGCATGTCGGAAGATCCTTGACGCGTAAAAAATGGACCGTCTACAGGAATCTTGACGGGGACCGCTGGCAAGGAACTTTCGCTCTACTAAAACGACGAGTAGTTATAATCATACTACTGTAAGTCTGAAGAGGTCTCGACGCGTCAAAAATGGGCCGTCAACCAACGTCTTGACCAGGGACAGCTGGCAAGGATTTTTCCCTATACTAAAACTACGAGTAGTTTTGTTCATAGTAAGGCTGCAAGATACCTTGACGCGTCAAACGTGGGCCATCAACCAACATCATGGCGGACAGATGTCAAGGAACGCCCCCTATACTAAAACTACGAGTAGTTAAACTACGTCTGAAGATGTATTGGCCGGTCAAAACATGGACCATACTAAACCACCATCTTGACGGGGAGACAGCTGGCACGGGACTCCCCCCTATACTGCTGTACCAAGCCTTCTGCTCTTTGAGTCTTTCATCGTCCGAGAGGAATCAAGCCGCCCTTCTTTCTATCTCTAAGCAAACAGCACGCGTGAGCACCCACGAGTACCTGTTTAATAGGCTGACCTGGCTAGGGATACTCTTATGTCCTGTGTTCTCACCCTAATCATATCACATAAAACTACGAGTAGTCGGGTTCATAGTAAGTCAGCCAGATACCTTGACGCGTCAAAAATGGGCCGTCAACTGGCATCTTGGACGGTACAGATGCCAAGGAAACTTCCTCTGTAACTAAAGATACGAGTAGTTCGCATACTGATACCAAGTCTGAAGAGGTTACTAATGTTGGTCCAACGCTTAACGCGTCAAAACTATTACGAAGGACCATAGTAAATAGGGCCCAAATATGTTTGGTTAAAAATAGGGAAATATATAGGTTTTTGTGTGTACTGCAGGCGACTGCACCACTATAACGGTTGTTGTTGTTGTTGTTGTTGTCTTCACATTAAACTCGTTTCGGTTGCTAATCCCCATAGTCTGATCTAGCAAGATCACAGCCCGTGGTCACAAAAGTGCTAGAGCCCCTATAAGGGTGGGGCATAGTAAATAGGAACACATACGTATTGCTAGGGAAAAAAAAAAACTTTTTTTGTATCACGTAGGTGCTATTTGCAATGGTCCCCCGGAACAGCAAAAGCCAGGTCAAACGACATATTTGTTGACTGGCTGACTGACCGACTGACTGACTGACTGACTGACATGACAGACTTACCTGGTCTAGAATGCCCTTCTTGCTGAAGCCGTACCCGATAGCGCACGAGGCCACCAGCTTCATCACCGCCTGCCAAAAAAAAAAAAACAGGTACGAGTACAGCATTTAAGCTCACGACTAAGACATGCCGTGGCTATTAGAACGACCCTACGAACGTGACATAACCACATATTCATCGATGTACAGCATTTAAGCCCACGACTAAGACATACTGTGGCTTTTGGAACGACGCTACGAACGTGAGATAACTAGATATTCATCCAGGTACAGCATTTAAGCACACGGCTAAGACATATCATGGCTTTTGGAAGGACGCTCGTACTCGTACGAACGTGAGATAACCACATATTCGTCCAGGTACAGCATTTAAGCCCACGAGTAAGACATGCCATGGCTTTTGGAACGACGCTACTCGAACGAACGTGACATAACTACATATTCATCTAGCTACACCATTTAAGCCCACGACTAAGACATGCCATGGCTTTTGGGAGGACGCTACTCGTACGAACGTGAGATAAACCACATATTCACCCAGGTACAGCAATTTAAGCCCACGACTAAGACATGCCATGGCTTTTGGAACGACGCTACGAACGTGAGATAACCACATGTTCATCCAGGTACAGCATTTAAGCCCACGACTAAGACATGCCATGGCTTTTGGGAGGACGTTACTCGAACGAACGTCAGATAACTAGATATTAATCCAGGTACAGCATTTAAGCCCACGACTAAGACATACCGTGGCTTTTGGAACGACGCTACGAACGTGAGATAACCACATATTCATCCAGGTACAGCATTTAAGCCCAAGACTAGGACATATCAGGTACCAGGTAGCATTTAAGCTCACTTTTGGAAGGACGCTACGAACGTGAGATAGCTACTGTACATAATTCATCCAGGTACAGCATTTAAGCCGACGACGGAGACATACCAGGTACCAAGTAGCATTTGAGCTAACGTTTGGAAGGACGCTACGAACGCGAGATAACGATACATTCAGAGATCCAGGTTCAGCATGTGAGCCTACAAATAAAAATAAAATACTCACTCTCGGTGGGGGCGCTACGGACGTAATATAATTATAAATTCAGATATCACGGTACAACCAACCAATAAGACACAAGCATTTAAGCCCACAAATAAGAACATGAGGCTAACTTTCGGGAGAGGACGCTACGACCCTAAGATAACTATACATTAAAAAATCCAGCTACATCATTAAAGCGCACGACTGCTGTAAGACACATTACTAAATAATACCCTGGTAGCTTTAAGGCCCACGAACGAGAATATCAGGCTCACTCCAGGGGAGGGGGGCTACGACCCTAAGATAACTATACATTAAAAAATCCAGCTACATCATTTAAGCGCACGACTGCTGTAAGACACATTACTAAATAATACCCTGGTAGCTTTTAGGCCCACGAACGAGAATATCAGGCTCACTCCAGGGAAGGGGGGCTACGACCCTAAGATAACTAACTATTCAGAACGTCGTGCTCGGCCAGCCACCAGTACCTGTGCACTAACTCGACTAACAGCTAGCAGCCCATGCTCTCAAGGTTTTGCTCTCAGTTATTGTCACTATTGAGTTTAGGGTCTTGCTCACTCAGATTATCATGTGTTTTTTTGTTGGAGGCACCATTTATGTACGGATACAAACACACAAGGCATGGTGTGGTATGGTATGGTACGGTATGGTATGGTATGGTATTTAACGGTATGGTAAGGTATGGTGTGGTATGGTATTTTTTTATTTTTTATTTTTTGTCCATCCCATTTATTATCTTCGCCCTTCCTTTCTCTCTCCTCCCTAGTCGTAACTCAGATCCGGGGTCACAAAGTAGGCTCCTCTCCCTCCTCCCCCACTGCGGTTCTTGCCTTGCATTTTTATCGCGAGAAGACTTCAGCCTTTCCTTCCCTCGTCGACTCGCATCGAATTGCGCCTACCCACGCTACTATTAATTGGCGCTCTCAGCAGTTGATTCCGTTTTTTTATTTATTTTTGCAAATACACTCAAAAGTCCGACCCACGTGAGATTCGAACTCCAGACATCAACGTTCAGAAGCGTTCGAGGTTACCTCTAGACCATCGGGGCGGTATATATATGGATATATACTCGTAGATATATAATAGATCATTCCCATTTCATGATCTAGATGTGTCAAGCAAGACAGATCCGTCCCCGATCTTGCATCTATGATCTAGCTCATGTTGCCGGGCGGGACCCGTATAACAATCTGCACGAATCCGTGTTACCGTACTACTAATATGCAGATCCTGCCAGCCTCTCACAACGGCAGGTGGAGAACTACACGGCCCATAGTAGATCATGATCTGTATGATCTATCTGATCTGTATATTTAAAAAATTAAAAAAAAAACAACAGCTGTGAGCTCGAGGATTTCGTCGAAGCTCATCTTTGCTAGCTGAGTGTAATACTTCGATCGCGCGTACTTACGGATTTTATATGCATATATATTCCATCCCATTTATTATATTCGCCCTTCTGTTCTCCCTCCGTCCTCTACGAGCAGTAACTCAGATCCGGGGGTCACTAAGTAGGGTTCTCACCCCCCCCCTCCCCACTAGGTACGTACGGTTCGTGGCTTTGCATTTTTACCGCGAGAAAGACTGCAGCCCTTTCTTCCCACGTCGACTGGCGTCGAATGGTACTATATATAAATGGTTATCGCATGGTACGGTACGACAAAATACGGTGAAGGTATGGCGAGGTAAGGTTCGCGTACTGCTGTATACCAAATGGTGTCGTGGCTGGACAGACACAGGACACAGTCGAGGAATCACAACATAACATTAAACGGCATGGGAAAAAAAAAAAAAGTACCAGGTATATTCTGCCACAAATACAGGTGTGAACCAGTTTATGGTATGTCATTTCGTCGTAAAAGAAAAAAGAGCAGCAGTTCTCATGAGGGTGCATGTACGAACTGCACCCACCGCGTGTGCATGAGGTGAGTCGCACGAACCCGAGCATCAGGCCTGGGCTGGATCTCTACTGACCTGCTGCAACACATTCAGGAAGTACACCGTATATATGAGACCTCCCTTGAGTTCCACAGATGTCAGATTTTGTTCCCCTCAAAACCCGTAGTTCGCGCGATGGAAGTATCACTAGTATCCCACTCAGCTTGCAAAGATGAGTTTCGATAAAAAAATCCTCGATCTCACAGCTGTGTGTGTGTGTGTGTGTGTGTGTTTTTTCAAGATTATGCAATAGGTACCCCTATTTCAGACAGAGATGTGGTGCAGGCCTCAAACAACTCTCTTAACCAGCCTTCTCTCGTATTCACAGTGGGAAATGTATAGGTTTTAGTGTAGGCGGGGCCAGTCGATTTGTCCTCTCTTGACTGTACTATTCCCTTATATAGGACCAAGTGACGCATGCTACGATAGAGGTGCATCATGTTTTTTCTGAGTTCCTCACTAAAGAAGCGTCATACCTCGCCGAAAAAGGGATTTTGGAGGGGGAAAAAATGCTGCCGGATGAGAAATCTCATGACCGAGTATACTTGAAACAGTATTCGTCACAAACATGAAAGTCCGACGAATTTGGGTTGGGGAGCCCGATCGGTCGTGAAACGATTCAGCCAAAAAAAGGTATACCTACCTCTACCGTAGCATGCGCCGGACCCGTACCCTCTCTCTCTCAAGTCGGGGCACCCACTGTATAGCAATACGTACTCATATGATATGGATGCCACAAGGCTCCACACCCTGTACAACTATCGCTAACCGCTATCGCTAGTAGCCGTGTATAGCTGTCCAGGGCATGTAGCTGTCGGTAGGCGGCTATAGCTGCGTAGCTTCTCGGAGCAGTAGCTGTCTGTAAACAGCTAGCTGCGCAGCTTTTCAAAGCAATACCTGTCTGTAGACAGTTAGCTGCGTAGCTTCTCAAAACAGTATCTGTCTGAAGGCAGCTAGCTGCGCAGCCTTTTGAAACAATAGCTGTCGGCAGGCAGCTAGCTGCGCAGCTCCTCGGAACAACAGCTGCCTACTCGACAGCTATAGCTTAGCTGTCTGTAGACAGCTATAGCCAACGAGAAAGTCGAGGGGTGAGCTGTGGCGTTGATGGGTGTTCAGTACGTATTTCGTTTTTTTTTTTTTTTGGGTGGCGTCAACTCTTGCGGAATCGTAATAGTAGTACGTATATAACTCTGGTTTGGTGCACTCGTTTTGTTTGCCGAAGGTCATGTCAGTGCGTTTCTCGGTTGCCCTGCCCCAATGCGAGGGTCTATGGTCATATGACTACGGCCATGCACGACATGAGTACACCCCCGATGAATTTGCATCCCACGCATGTGTGCATTCGACCTTGGATAGATTCTCCATTAGATGGTGATGGACTTCTTCCTAAACAAAAAACAACGGGAAACAATTCTCCAGGGGGCGCCAACGATTTTCGGATTTGGGCAATTTTGAAAATGCCCGAGAAAGCGCACAGCATATCCACCAGACCAGCAGGGAAGCGTTGCGTAAGAAAAACGTGTCAGTTAACGCACTCTCCTTGCGCAGCTTCTCGAAACTACATTAACTGTGTAGGTAGCTAAGCTGACAATAGCTGTCTGTAGACAGCTAGCTGCGCAGCTTCTCGAAACAATAGTTGTCTGTAGACAGCTAGCTGCGCAGCTCCTCGAAACAACAGCTGTCTGCAGGCAGCTAGCTGCGCAGCCTTTTGAAACAATAGCTGTCTGTAGACAGCTAGCTGCGTAGCTTCTCAAAACAGTAACTGTCTGTGAACAGCTAGCTGCGCAGCTTCTTCCAACAATAGCTGTCTGCAGGCAGCTAGCTGCGTAGCTTGTCGAAACAATATGATAGCTGTCTGCCAGAAAAGCTGACCGCTATCGTAGCTGTACAGGGTGTACAAGGTTCCCCTTCGGAATGAGGGTGATTAGAAATACACCGACAAAAAAAAACAACAACAAACACAACAACAACAACAACAACAATCATCAATCATCAAAATAATCATCAATCATCAACTACGGTCACCTTTGTGGCGAGGATGAGTATGGATGGCTGCACAGAGCCAACCATCGAGCACGCCGCCAGGGCCGCCGCACGAGCAGCGTTCCGGCTCACCCTCAACCTCCCGCCAAGCAACCCCTCCGCTCCCCCCCCCCCCCCCCCCCCCCCCCCCCCCCCCCCCCCCCCCCCCCCCACCCCCGCTCCCCCGCTGCCCGCCGCCATCGACAACGCCTGCATATCATTACGAAGTTAATAAATGTGTTGGACTAATATCTATATATATATATATTGGGTTGCATTATTTACCATCCGACGTGTCTGTGCCTTGTGCGCGTTAACGTTCGTCAGTCATAAACATTAACATTTCGAAAAAGAAAAGAAAAAAACAAGGGAAGGGAAGGGAAGGAAATGAAAGGGAAGGGAAGCCAGAATAATAACGACACTTATGGAAGTCGGGCAAGGTCAGATCATTGTACAGATCACACAGATATTTGCACAGATTATACATACCATTGTACACAGATCATTGTGCATATGCATTACACTAGATTACTCGTCAACCAAAACAACACCAGATTACTATTATTAACAGTTTGCATCCACTATTTCCACACTGTGCGCTCTCAGGCGCCCTGTGTGTTTTTTTTCAGTGATTCGATGGGCTCACCACTCACCGTGGCCAACTATGCTATATACCTCCAATCGTCCGCGGGTCCTGCCTGTCAGCGCTCATGCGAAGTTTCGTTCGTGAACGTGTCGTTGCATGTTATAGCAAGGTCACTGAGGAACTTCCCAATTTAAGTTCGAATTTGATTCATCTGAAAACACAAACACACATATGTACGTGCTCACTGCCGTGATTCGTCACATGCCTGAATCCCCCCTGCCAGGGGGCAGCGAGGTATTGACTACTGTGATTCGTCACATGCCTGAATCTCCTTTTGTGAACGGGACATCGAGGCATACAGTACAGGACACCTAATAAGAAAGTTAGGCTGAGATTCAAAAGGAAAATAAGAAATTCGGGAGTCAGTATCTTGAAATTAGTGTAGAAAGCACCCTCTCTCAAATAAGAAATCCATCCTGGACCAGATTTCCTGTTTCTTATTAGGTGTCCTGTACTGTACGACGAGCTATAAAATATATACCAGGTTTCTTCAACAGCAGTATTATAGAGCAGTCGGGCGGCCCGATAGTCTAATGGTAACCTCGAACGCTTCTAAGAGTTCATGTCGGGAGTTCGAATCTCACGTGGGTCGGACTTATGAGTTTATTTGCAAAAATAAATTAAAAAAACGGAATCAACTGCTGAGAACGCCTATAGTAGCGCGGGCAGGCACAATTCGATGCGAGTCGACGAGGGAAGAAAAAACTGAAGTATTCTCGCGATAACAATGCAAGGCAAGAACCGTGTAGTGGGGGAGGAGAGAGAGAGGAAGGGCGAAGATAATAAATGGGATGGGAAAACAAAAAAAAAAAAGTACAGGTATGATAAGATCATGTTGCACCCGTACCGTATTACTGTCTGCCCCTCCCCAAGGGGGCATGCCTGAACCTCTCCCGTAAAGGGCACATCGATGTATACGACGAGGTATAAAATACGTATCAGGTTTCTATACAGCTGTATGATAGAGCAGTACAGGTAGGAGTAGGGTCATGTTGCACCCACTACTGTCCGCCCCTCCCCGAGGGGGCATCGGGGTATGCGACGGTATGTACGCACCAGGTTTCTATACAGCAGCAGTAGTACATACCAGTATATGTGTAAACCCGAGTTTCCCGGCTGCCAGAACTGTCTGTGAATTTTCGTTTGCGTATCGTTCCATGTCGTTGACAAAAATATATGTTCCAGTTGAACTTGAATGTTCCACAGGTACGAAGCAAAGGCTGTGTTATTTTGCTGTGACCACATATGGCCATGAGGTTTGAGATAACGGGCCACCGCGGAGCCGTCAACTTCGTAGCTGCGTACGCCCCAACAGAGGTCGCAACCGCCGACAGCAAGCATAGGTTATGGGGTAAACTTGACAGCCTCGTGCGGGGGATCCCTGCCAAGGAGTGTGTCTATGTACTGATGGACGCCAATGCGCGGACGGGAGAGAGGGTGGATGGAGAGGACGAACGTATCATGGGCGAGCACGGGCGTGATAAGCTGAACGACAATGGCAGGCTACTGCTGACCTTCGCAACGGACAACAGACTAGCAATCACGAACACCTTCTTCCCCACACGTAAGGGTGGGATATGGCACACATACAACGGCGTATCGGGGGACGAATGCCGGCGCATCGATTACATCCTCACGCGACAGGCACACCGCGGCCGAGTGTCCAACGTAGTCGTCGTTCCCCAACCGGTACGCCCAGTAAAGGCGGACTCAGACCACAACATGGTGGTAGCCACCGTCGACCTCGGTGGCAGACTCGCCCACAACCGAGCAGTGCGGACCAAACCGAAACAGCAGCAGTTCAGCCGACAGGAATTGCAGGTCGAAACAGCACGACGGGCGGTGAGCGAGCGGTTCATCCACAACCTCGATCAACAACCAGGTGAGCCAGCGACCACCACAGCGGGGATGGCGACGTTGTTTACCAATGCCCTCCTCGACGCGGCGCAGACAGTACTACCCGAGGAACCGCGGAGACGACGCACGCAGGAGTGGTGTGAGACCCCAGCGACGAGAGCAGCTTTGGAGGAGGCCCTTGCCAAGCGGCGGGAAGCGCGCCGCGCGATGAGGGGCAATTGGACCACAGCGACATGGAGGACCCTCAAAGCAGCATGTAAGGGAGTGACCGCAGCAGTCGAAACGGGCATTTATGCCCACCTCGATAAGTACGTGGCGGAGCTCGAAGCGGTCTACAAGGACCGCGACATGAGAGGGCTGTACAAACACCTTAAGAGATCAGTGGGCCTCAGCGGGAGACAAGCGGGGGGACAGCAGTTCGTCACGGACGAGAATGGCGTGCTGCTCCGGAGCAAGGAAGACATCCTCCAGCGATGGGCGGGATTCTTCGGCACCCTCCTCAACACCAAGTCCCCCACCCTGAACCCAGACATCGCCGAAAAAGTGACGCAACGACCAGCGACGCGAGCCACCCGACGGTTGGGAGCGGCGCCAGACCTCGAGGAGGTGGAACGGGCAACGAAAGGCCTGCAGAACTGGAAGGCACCCGGCCATGACTCCCTCCCTGCCGAGTTGCTCAAGATCGATGACGACGAACCCGTCGTCCTGGAGCGCCTTCATGCCATCCTCGTCGACGTGTGGAACGGAGGAGAGATCCCGCAAGAGTGGAAGGATGCAACCATCAAAGTGCTGTACAAGAAGGGCGACCGGTCCAACTGCAACAACTTCAGGGGGATCTCGCTACTATCGCACGTAGGCAAAGTCCCCGCCAAACTCATCACCAACCGCCTAAGCGCCTTCTGCGAAGCCAACAACATCCTCCCGGAGGAACAGTGCGGCTTCCGACCTGGTCGATCCACAGTATGCATGCTGTTCGTCGTGCGCCGACTCCAGGAACTAGGGCGGAGAAGGAGAATACCGCTCTACATACGCTTCGTCGACCTACAGAAGGCCTATGACTCGGTGGACCGAGAGCTGCTATGGAAGGTGCTGGCCAGGGCCGGGGTTCCTGCGGAGATGGTCGCCGTCATCCGCCAATTCCACGACGGAATGCGGGCCCGGGTGCGCATGGACGATGGAGAACTGTCGGACTGGTTCTTGGTCACGCAAGGCTTGCGACAAGGGTGTGTGCTGTCCCCACTGCAACGTTTTCTTCGCCGAGGCCCTAGAGGTCGTTATCGTACGATTCATGCAGAACCTAGTGTTCCTGAAGGAGGAGACGGGAGCGGGGACGGAGACACCACTCGACCGCGTACGGAGGGCGGTGTGGGGGATGCTGTATGCCGATGACGCCGGCGTTGTATCGAGGTCCGCCGACGGACTGGCGAGGATGATGACCATTATCGTGCAGGTGTTTGGGGAGTTCGGGCTGACGGTGTCGGAGAAGAAGACGGAGACTCTCCTGATGCGCGTAAAGGAGAAGCAGCCAACACCGCCCCCGCCGCCGCTGATCATCGAAGCAGCGGGGCAGAAATACACCCAAACCCACGAGTTTCGGTACCTGGGCGGCCTCGTCAACGAACATGGCGACCTCACCCGGGAGATCAACTTCAGGAGCAGAGCAGCGTCGGCGTGCGTCAGGAGGTATGGCCTGGAGCTCTTCGATAGGCCGGGAGCACCGTTTCGACTCAAGGCCCGCCTGCTTCAAGCGGAGGCGATGGAGGCACTGCTGTACGGTTGCATGACATGGGCCCCACGTCGCGACCACTACCGACTGCTGCGGACGATACACCACCGGCTGCTGCTGCGAGTTATTGGGTACCAGCGCAAGCAAGGCACCTACCGGCAGCTGTCCTACGCCCAGGCCCTGAAGAGGGTCGGGTGCCAGAGCGTGGAAGCCACTGTCCGGCAACGGCGCCTGCTGTTCGCGGGGGCCGTGGCAAGGCAGCCAGACGGGCGACTCCCGAAACGACTGATGTTCGGGGAGCTGGTGGGGGGGAAGGACCCGGGCGCGGGGTGCCCGGAGCGGAACTGGCAGACGTGCCTGAAGGACGACTTCAAAGCGTTCGGAGCTACGCACGGCTCTACGGACGACCAGAGACGTGTCTTCGGAGTCCCGAATTCAGTTTGGGCGGAAGCAGCGAAGGTGAAGGGAGGAAGGCAGTGGTACAAGGGAGTGCTGCAGGGAGCTGAGAGGTTTATGACCTCCTGGCACAAGGACGAAGAGGAGGCTAGCCGAAAACGAGCGACCAAGCGAGACAAAGAGCGCAGCAATAATAAAGAGACGCCAAGAACCAACGGGACGGGAGGGGTGCGGAAGAAAGGCGAATCGGCAAGGGAAGAAAACAAGCGAGAAATGGCGGACCGAGTGGCGCGATATGTGCCGGATTGACTCTCCTGGACTGTTTGTTTGTTTGTTTGTTTGTTTTGTTTTTCCCCCTCCCCCCACCGCCGCACCATTGCATCACCCCTCGGGATGACGTGTCTGTGCTGTCTCTGTGGTCTTGTTTGTTTGAGTGTTTTCTTGTACTTTTGACTTGTCTCTTTGCCCTTGCCTTTGTCTTTTTCCCTTCGTTGTTTTTGACCTTTTGCAGTTACACTGCTCGCAGGCCGGGGGTACATCAGTCGCACGGGACCATAGTTCCCTTCCCCCGTACCATGTCTGCGTTTATAATCGGGGTGGAGGACTCGATTTTGTATGCCTGACCGGCGTGAACCCGGCACGGAACACCCCGGCACTATAGGGGCACCAAGATAGAATCAGGGGGCGTATACCCCCAATTGATGATGTTTACCTTTCCAGTTTATTTGTACCTTCACATAGCGTGTAGAGGGGAGCGGAGGGCTCCAGACTATCTGTTTTGACTGGCTTTGATCGTTTTGCGGACCCTTCGGGTTCCACTTTTATTTCAGTATACCTTTTTTGGGGTAAGTTAGCCTGTGACCACGGGAATCGACCGTGTCAAGTGTTGGATTAGCACGGAGAGATGGAGGTACTGGATAAAGAGACCGGCACGGTTTTTAATGTGAAGACAACAACAACAACAACAACAAAACATACATACATACATACATACATACATACATGCATACATACATACATACATACGTACATACATACATATTCATTATTTTGTTGTTGTTGTTGTAGTATTAGAAGTAGTGGTGGTAGTAGTAGTAGTAGTAGTAGTAGTAGGTAGTAGTAGTAGTAGTAGTAGTAGTAGTAGTAGTAGTAGTAGTAGTAGTAGTAGTAGTAGTAGTAGTAGT
>MEHQ01002205.1:112579-176688 GCA_008828725.1 Saccharina japonica | reverse complement strand
ACGTCGTGGGTATTCAACCATTCTGTGGGAGCTATGCCAAATAGTTAACAGCCCTCAAAGAAAGCGAGCGAATCGAGTCGGGCAGGATAGGAGATGGGAGAAAATCCCAGCCCTAACCTTAACCTCGTATATACTAACCCTACGTAACTCTAACCCCAACCGACTGAGAAATTTCTCGGAATGTTCTAGAGTGTAATAAGCAAGTTAGTGTGGACTACTAACCATTTTCTCCAAGCTGGGCCAGGTCGTGAACACTGCTGCTCTCTTTACCCCACCCTAACCCTATAACGCAAACACGAAACCCGACAGCATGGAAAATTATTGGAAAGTTCTAGGGGGTAATGAGGCCTTACTACTACTGCAGTGTGGACTATCAACCAGTACAACCAGTACATCGACGTTGGGCCAGGTCGAGAAAACACGACCGTTCTCCATCATCGTAGCACGTGTCTACTATTGTACCCCCCCCTCTCGCTCGGCTCACCAACCACGGGGCGCTTTTCTCGACGCTTTCCCTCCCGACACGCTCGGGGTCACTCCCCGCCACGACCTGAGTGATGAAGTCCGGATGAGTACACCTGGGGAAAGCGTTCACACGTCTGACATATCAGATAGATGATCTACAGAGAGATAGCATCTACAGATAGATCATCTACAGAGAGAGAGCATCTACAGATAGATCATCTACAGATAGATAATTTACAGATAGATCGTCTACAGATATATCATCTACATATAGATCATTTACAGATAGATCATCTACACATAGATCATCTATTACTAGATAGATCATCTAGATTCTAATCTGCTGTTACGAGATGCTGTGCGAGATCTGTACAGTACAGATAGGTCCAACCCAGCAAACATGCCCTAGATCATGCAGACTTAGCAGGTTCCAGCCGGCAACAACGAGCTAGATCCCTACAGATCAGGACTCTTATCTGTCCCTGAAAGATCTAGATCCTCAAGTGGAAATGATCTATCTGTACATGATCTGTCCGATGTGTGAAAACAGTCAACATAGGTTGGAGGCGTTTTATGGTCGGCGCTGGGGGAGGGTCAAAGTAGCGAACGGACCTCCCGCGTAATAGATCACGACATGGGGATCTGATCTGATCTGATCTGATTTGATATGATCTGATATGATCTGATCTGATCCATTTGCCCGATGTGTAATCCGCCCGCACCTTCGCAGCTCCGCCCCCAGGCCCATCTCGCGGTCAAGCTCTTCCACCCTGCGGAGAACGTCATCGGGGGGGCGTCGCGCGGGCATTCCAATGTCCAACTTGATAAAGTCCGCGTATCGAACCTGTCGGGGGGGGGGGGGGCGTACTCATTGGTGGCTTGCCTAAGTAATTTGACCACTGACCACGCATCCCTTTCGAGACGGAGCAGGAGGGGGGGGGGGGGGGGGGGGGGGGGGGGGGGGGGGGGGGGGGGGGGGGGGGGCGTCACTCATTCGTTGCTTGCCTTAGTCATTTGACCATATTGACCACGCATCCCTTTCGAGACGGAGCACCGTTCCTACTCCTAATAGAGACACCTCCAACACTTGGGCGCTCATACGTTGTTTCCATATATTACAAAAATTCCTTTTGCTAATCTTATCCCCTTCCTGTTTCGCCGCCTGTGGCCACCATCTATCTCCTAAGATAGCGATCGTTTTCTCGCTACTATTTAGTGTACCAAACTGCTCATGTCACACTCGTCTATTTTCCCATCTCCTCCTCTAGCACATCCCTTTCCTCCTTATACCTTTCACATTCTCCCACTATGTGAATTCTACTCTCTATGGCTTTGCCACATGGGCACATCTGTGCCTCTACTTCCTCCTCCTCCCGGCTACTGGTATACCTCCTCCTTCTTTCTGGCAGGTCCAGGTCCCCTACACGAAATCGCAGTTTCAGCTTTTTCGCGAAGTCCATTGGGCCGTGCAGATACCTTTTCATTCCTATTCCTTCTCTCAACCCCCCGTATCATCTCTAAGTGTTCTTCCCCTTCTCACCTTCTTTCTTAGGCTAGCCTTTCCCTTCTTTCTATCCTTTCTTTTACTTCTGTCTTGTATCCGCTAAATTTTCTCTATGGCCAGCGTCTCTTTTTGGTTTCCTATATTCCTTCCATACTTTCTCGACTACGCTATCCCACCTTATTCCAGCTCGCCCTTTGGTTACTTTCTCCCATACAGCTTTATCGGCTATGGCTGGCAACCTCTTATTTGGCATGTTCTTTACTTTATATTGCCATTTCAACTTACGCACGTCTCTATTTGTCTTATAGTGGGTACATTCCAGTTCTGCTCTCAATACTGTATTACTCGTCGTACTTGAGCATCCTAGTACTTTTTTAGCTGCTGTCATCTGTACAGACGTAGGTGGGGTACATGGGGGGGGGGGGGTATCATAGGGGGGAGGCTGGCCACGCGCATGGTCGCGGCGGTGGGGGAGGAGCGTAATGAGGGGGGTACCATGTGAAAAAGGCACGTTTTGTTCCAAGAAAATTCCTGATCCGTTATTTTATCGTAGAATCACAAAAATGCCGAACAGCCCAGAATGAAGGTGCGTATATACACCAGAGGCATTTTGCCCCACCGATCAATATGACGAAAGAGAAATCCTGTTCGGTGACACAAGCAAATGGTAGGTAACATGTTTTTTTCTGAATTTCGTAATGTTACCGGTATATAGGTAACATGCTTGACCACAGGTAACAGCCATCCCTGGTGTAACTATGCGATGTAAACGACGCAGCGGTGCTTTTTGCCATACACCCCTCAGGTGCCCTGCTTCTCCTGTTGCTTCCTCCAAGATATAAAATCATATCTTCTATAAGGTGGCCGTCAGATATTCATATTATACGTATAGACAATTTCCCAATTTCCCGGAAAATTCTCAGTTCACAATAAAATAAAATAAATCCATGATGTGCTATAATACGTACGTACGCATTGACTATCTTGCTCCTTTAAACTATGCGGTGTACACGACGCAGCGGTGCCAAATCATACCTCAGGTGCACCGGGGGGGAAGTCTTCCGGGTCGGACTCCTGCTCGTCCACGACGGCCAACACTCGCTCCTCCTCCGACGACGAATCATGCCGCTCGATTTGCTTCATGGTCTTGATCAGCCTCCGCCCTCTCTTCGACACCTGACCGTCCAAAGCATCAAGGGGTCGTTCAGCGGGGGGGGAGACGGGCAGAGAGGACACGGTGAGACGGGCGCGAGTGAAACGGGAGTTCAGATTTCAGGTGCAGCGAGATAATTATATACCTGATTTTTTTTTTTTTTCCCCGTTAGTTCAGTTTAGTTTAGTTTAGTTTAGTTTGATTATATTTGGGCTTGTTGTTTTAGCAGGCAATCACTCAATGACACCAAATCAACCAAACCCATCACCCAGACAAATCGAACAATAATCAACAAAAACAATAAACCATCAAGTCAAAAACAAACAAACACAAAACAAGCAAGAAAGCAATCAGAACCACCAAAAACAAGCCACAATCAATTAAACAAGCAACCAAAACCAAGAAAAATATCAAACAACCAAAAAAAAAAAAAGAAGAAAGAAAAAAAATCACCTGCACCGGTTCAGGCGCCCTCCTGCGCTTCGGCGGGGGCGGCGGCGGCGGAGGTTTCCTGTGCCTCCTGCGGCGTTTCGCATAGTGCCGATCGACCGCATCTCTCTCCTCCTTTCGAACCCTCTCGTCCGCCGCAACCATGGTTTCCTCGCCTCCCTCATATCCCGCCGCGGCCCCCACCCCCCCTCCCGCCGCCGCCGCCGCTGATACCGCTGGCGCTCCAACGTCTCTTTCCCTCTCTCCGCCATCACCACCTTCAGAGCCGTTGGCGCCGGCCGCCAACGGAAAGAAATCGGACGCGGAAAACCCTCGTCTGTGGCGGGAACTACCACCGCCACCGCCACCGCCACCGCTACCGCTACCGCCAGCGCTACCAGCACCGCTACCAACTGCTGCTGCTGCTGCCGACGACGATGACCCCTCTCCCCTCCCCGCCGAAACAGTACTAGACATTGTCGAAACCTGGCCCTGCTGCTGCTGCTGCTGCTGCTGGGAGGACGGGTGAGAAACGCTGGAAGCGTCTGAGTCCAGTCTCGGTCTTCCACCACTACCACCACCGTTGCCGCCACCACCACCGCCGCCGCCGCCCTTGCCGCGATTGGCGGTACCATCGCCGTTCAGGGAGATAGACCCGCCGGGCGGCGGGAAGCGAAAGTCCGTACACACCAGCATCTGAGGGGGGGATGGAGTGCGTATATACGTACACGAGGAAGTGAGTGCGCCGACCGTGTCTTGACCCCTTGAGAACTGGTCCCACGTATTTGGGGACAAACTACTTGGAATTAGTGTGGAATAGGTTTTCAGTTCTGAATGGGTTATAACCCATTTGGGATTTGGACGGCGAAAAAAATGTCGAAAACAAGCGGTGATTACCTGGCTGTTCTGAGGTAGGAGACCTACCCAAGCAATGTACCTCGTATATCTATTTACAAAAAAAAAAAAAAAAAAAAAAANGCCCGGTACACACACAAGTGGGCTTGCAAACAATAGTATGCAATACACATCGGATGCATACGATACTGGGTCTTTTTTTGCCCCCGTGTACATCATACAAGTATGCATGCGCGTTGTGAGCTAAGCGTCACGAGCACCAACGCCCTCATTCCAGCCACCGCTGCCCAGGGGGATAAAAAAAACTGGGATTTAGATCGAGGCCGGGGTTAGCCGATTCTATGTGCAATACACATCGGATGTTAAAGACATTGGGTAGCTACTCAGAGCGGGAGCCCCGTCAAAAACAATGTTAATTTCGTTGGCCATATCAACCGTCTACGTACACATGTACGAGCAGCGTGAGCGAGCGCGCACAAGTACGGGTAGGGCCATGTCGGCCCCGTGCCGTACGACTCCTTGCATTGTAACCCGGACACAAATTTGTGGCATCCCCCAATCACGCGGTGGACGCATGCTACGATAGAGGTGCACCACGTTTTGTCGGAGGGTCCTCACTTGAGGAGCTCTATACTAATGGTACAGGGGCGTCCAGAAAAAAGAGAAAACGACACACCACACCCCCAGAGGTCGGAATAGAAAACCGTTGTGATCACATGATGAAATAGGAAAATGGGAAAACAATTATCCTTATTTTCATTTTTTTCACTTGGTTTTAGTAACCCCCCCCCCCCCCCCTTAACGAACAAAAAATTATGTGAGATGTCGGAAAAAAAAAATCGACCACCCTCGAATGGTATGTAAAAAAGCTGATTTTTTATTAAAACAAAAGTGCTATTCGTTTACGTACCCGGTGAACAATCCCACGGCAATCCCATGGCCTAGAACGATGCAACGAAAACTATTGTAATGCAACACAAAAATGAAATTCCGACGATCTTGGGTTAAGGGCCCGTTTTAACGAAGAAGAAAAAAAATCAAATCCGCTTTTCATTGGTCAACACACGCACCAGCACCAAAGATGAGGATCCTGGGGCATAATATTTGGTGCTGGTGCGTGTGTTGACCAATAAAAAGCGAATTTGAATTTTATTTTTTCCAACTTGAATTTATTTCATACTCGTTAAAACGGGCCCTAACCAATTCAGAACTGAAAAAAAAAACGTCCTACACTAATTCCAAGTCGTTTGTCCTCAAATTCGTGGGACCAGTTCTCAAGGGGTTAAGGAGCCCCTTCATTCAGAAACGTTGCTAGCCAAAAAGTGCTATTAACCCTTCTAGGACTGGAGTCCCGTTTTGGGGACAAATTACTTAGAATTTGAGTGGTTTGTCCCCAAAGTGGGACTGCAGCCCTCAAAGGGTTAATACCTTTATCGTAGCACGCGTCGTCAGTGACCGTTCGTTGCTGCCATCGTCAATTTTCCCGTCTGAAGTCCCAAGAGGGTTAGAAGTGTAGCCCCTACCACCGTGGCACGCTCCGCTGTGAACTCGTAGCAGCGTAATTTCCTTGGAAGCTTCGAAGACGACGCCGTCAATGCGAGTAACACTGCTGAAACATTGATTGGATGCGAAGAATAGTACATACACGCGTCGAACAACAGATAGATCGCGATATAGATAATCTAGATCCTAACCTGTCGTTGTGACATGCTGTGCAGGATATCTGTACAGTACAGATCCAACCCAGGAAAACTGTCCTAGATCGTGCAGGCTATACAGCTCCCATGGCACCCGACAACATGAGCAACAGCAGGTTATTTTTACCCATCCGCCGGAGGATATAAAACAAAAAATAAACAAAAAAGTCGGATAGATCAGGAACGTATCTGCCCTGAAATATCTACTCTAGGTCATGGAGTAGGAATCTATGATATATCTGTCTGGCGTGCGGGATATCGTACACATATTTGAAAGATTGAAAGAATGGTAACATCACCCGCCGACAATTTTTGTACGTATTTGAAGGGTTTCAGACTATCGCCCACGAACCCCCCCCCCCCCAGATCCCCCGATACAGCAAGCGAATCCCCGGGAAATTGTCCAGGGTCAGCAGGCAAATTTTGTTAAGAGCTCTCTACAGAGTAACCCCCCCCCCCCCCCCTGGTCTAAAAATAAAACGAGGGAAGGCCTGGATGGCAGAAACACGTGCGGCAAACGGCCGAGAGGAGAGAACCAGGAGGTACGACAGTGGAGGTACTACAACAGTACTCGAAGCGGCGCAAACAACCGTGCCCATGAACTCTCGCTTGACCCCCGAAGACCGCGAGCCTGCCACCACCATCATCAGCATCACCTAACTTACGGCATACCTTCCTGTGGTATGCCACAGAGTAAACCGATGGTACTTGTCTTTGTCCACACACTTCTTTAATACTCAACTGAGGAACATATGCAAGGCTGTGTGTGGGGGGGGTGTACTTCATTCCATGCATGGCCCTATTTTAATAATAGTCGTCTGATCATAGGCCCTCGCATCCCTACAATGCCGGGACGGGGCATGTCGGGTTTTCACCGACCAGGCAGACATTGGGGGCGAGCGCGTACTGCTCCAGCGCCGCAACATCCGATCTACTCGCTGGTATTTGAGGTACCCTGGCGTACACGCGGTGCTACCAAATAGCGAGTGAGTTCATGTTTGATGCTGTATGTTGCGCATAGGCACGGGGTAGCACCATCCTGGCCATTATTCATGAGCTCCCTTCCGTCGGAAGAAGAATCGTCGTCCCAACAATCGACACCAATCTTTCCCCCGCCTCCTCCCTCCCTCGTCCGCCACCCTCCCAGCCTTCCAAACCAAACCCGCGACCGCCCCCGCCACCGCCACCGCCACCTCCAACCTCCTGGCCGTGGCCATCCCGACCGCCTTCCTGCCCTCCGCCTTCGGCCTGGTCCCACACCCGGGAGTAGGCTTGCTGCTGCCCGGCGTCCCACGAGGAGGTGCGGCCGACGTCGACCTGTAGCTGGTTCCATGCGGCGTGTGCGGGGGTCCCCGGCGTGGGAGCGGGCGACGCCTCGAGCTGGCTAGCCGTGCCGCCTGCTGCGACCTTGAGCGCTGCGTTCTGAAAGAGACGGGAGAAGGGCGCGGGAGGGGAGGGAGCGAGCAGTGACGAGCGCGCGGCGCGGGGGGCGGGGGGGGGGGGGGGTACTCATGTTGTGCACGGCCGTAGTCATATGACCATAGACCCTCGCATCCCTACAATGCCGGGACGGAGCACGTTGGGTTTTCACCAACCAGGCAGACATTGCTTGCACCAAGCGCGAAGCGCCGTGAGGTATTGGGCGAGTCGCATGGAGGGTGAGCTGCATCCTGCTAAGAACCGCCTCTGAGGCGGACTTGCATATGGACGACAGCTTCAATGAGTTAATTTAATTTCTGGTGTGGCCACTTCCGGAGACAGCTATGGGTTTTACTATGTAACTGCCTCGCGGACGCCTTACCATATTAACACTACGTGATACGACCATTCCCCTTGTGCGGAACAAAGGTTCTCCACCCCGCACAAATGATCTACTCGACCGCCAGCTTTGGTGACCGCCAAAAAGGAGGTGATGGTGGCGGGAGGGGGTTGGGAGAGCCAGATGCACAAAACGGTGCTGGTGTATGGTATCATGTACCGCCAAGAAAACACAACTTGTATAAAATAAAACTTAAAGTACGCACTGGTCCTGAAAACCGATACGTATCCGTATAAATTACCACTGAGCAAATAACATATACATGGTCTAGATTGTTGGTACCAACACGTACGCACATTCAAGAAATCCCGTAAAATAATAGACTGCTGCTGGCGCAACAAGTCGGGGGGGGGCGGGGGTGGCATGCATTCCCACTACGGCATCCACTGCATGCGTCTGGTGAAAAACACACATAAAGAAACACCTCACGGTGACCCGTAAAAAACTAGGCACGCCCCCCATAGTCAACCCTGGTCCTCAAAAACCACAAGCACAATATACATAGACTACATATTCCGCGCGAGGCGAATTACAACCCCTTACAACAACAACAACAACAACAACAACAACAACAAGAAAAAAACACTAGAAAATAGACGAAAAAAAAAAAAAAAAAACGTCCTCTCACCTCAGTAATGATGCCCTTTTCCACATCTGCATTCCTCACGATCAGCATGCTCGCCGCGGTCGCCGCCGCCGCCCCCTGTCTGGACCCCGCTCCTCCCACCACCACCACCACCACCGGCACCACCACCGGCACCACCACCACCACCACTACCACTACCACCGCCGATGGGTGGCGAAGCTCGACCGGTTGGACTTGCCGAGGCGGGCGAGATGCCAGCGAGGCGCGGCTTCTTGACGGGAGTGGCCATCGCGCCGCCGCCCCCACTGCCGCCGGATAACACGATAGCGGCGCCGCTAGCTTTATACATCGCGCGGCTCCTAGCCGCCCTGGGAACGTGCGTGCGCGCGCCAGGAGGGAGGGAGGGAGGGAGTGAGGGGATAGGGGGGGGGTGTCAAGCAAGTCAAGGGGCAAACGGACTATCTCTCTCTCTGTGTCTCTTACGGACTATCTCTCTCTCTGTTTCTCTCTCTGTCTCTCTCCCTCTCTCCCTCTCTCTCTGCCTCTGTTTCTCTCTCTCTCTCTCTGTCTATCTGTCTCTCTGTTTCTCTCTGTCTCTCCCTCTTTCCCTCTCTCTCTGCGTCATCTTGCCCGATGCGGCGCGGCGTGCGAGGCTTGTTTTTTCGGCCCAGAGCCTGCTTGCTCGACTGGGGCATGTCACTCCCACGCTGGCTGTGTACGCAGAGGTACCCATCCCCCGAGCGCATACCTCGGCAACATATACGCACAAGAATCGTACGGCCTACTTTTTTAGTCGCCGGGTACTAGCAGGGTATTTGTTAACCCATTCAAAACTGAAAAAAAAAATCCCACACTAATTCCACACACTAATTCCAAGTAGTTGGACCCCAGATATATGGGACCAGTTCTTAAGGGGTTAAGCGCTACACGGTAGAGAGGGGGTGGGTCACAATTAGGAGGCCCTTGTTTTTTAATCGGCTGAGAGCTGCTCGGTCGACTGACTTACCCTTTTTATTTGCAGCCTTGAACGTGTTTTAAGCTCGCTGTTTTCGCGACATACACCGACGCGGGATTGTTTGTTACTCTACGCCAACAACATACCTGGTATGTTTTCAAGTCCATTTTTTTAGTTAGGTACAGAGCCGCCCGCCCGAGTAGCGTAAACGCGGTAGTGAAAATAGTGGGTAGTGTTACTATAGAATACCCCATTCCTACCGTTGCGCCGAAAAGTATAGCAAAGCACAACAAAGCACAGCACAGCAAAACACAGCACAGCAAAACACAGCAAAGCACAGCAAAGCACAGCAGAGCACAGCAAAACACAGCGAAGCACAGCAAAGCACAGCAAAGCACAGCAAAGCACGGCAAAGCACAGCAAAACACAGCAAAACACAGCAAAACATGGCAAAGCAAATGATCGCACAGCAAAAGCACGGCAAAGCATGGGCACCTGAGAACGAGAGCCTCGAGAAGCCCAAGGAGTTCCTCAGCAGGGGCGTTTACGGGGTGCGCTGCCAGTCGGAGCGCCGAACGCAAGCCCTTTCCGTCGAGAACCACGGTCTGGTCGCAGAGAGTCGCCGACTCTGTTGGTCGCGATTTGGTGCGATGCAGACCCAGCCCCCCAAAGTGGTGTAGGTTCAGGCGGGAGTCGCAGACAGGCACCACAGGCGTGACAGGCGAAACAATCGTTATAGGCGTCGAAAACACCATGAACATCAAAGCCATCAAAGACATCAAAAACTTGCTGTAGCTTTACATCAGTATTTCAAGTCGGGATGAAAGGCGTGACAGGCGTAATGGTTGTGTTAGAGGCATCAAAACCACCAACAACATCAAAGCCATCAAAGCCATCAAGACTTAGATTTAAATCAGTACTCTCACTTTGGGATCAAAGGCGTGACAAGCGTAACCGTCGTTAGAGGCATTAAAACCACCACGGACATACAAAGCCATCAAAGTCATCAAGGCTTAGACTTACATCAGCAGTATACGTCGGACATAACAGTCGTTGGAGGTATGATATCAAACCCACCGATGTATATGCTTCGAAGCACCATCAAAAACAGCAAAGACATACATACAAAAGACTTATATCAGCAATCCCAAGTATTCAAAAACACCAAAGCTGATACGAGCCACGAGAGACACCAACGACAATGACAAGACATCACAGCAGCAAATCACAAGTCATGAATCACATGCAGCGAATACAAAATGCTTCAAAGGCGTCACAGAAAAACGAAGTCACCAATGAAGTCATCCCAAGTATCGAAAGTCATCAAAGGCACCAAGGTCACCAAACTCGTAAAAGTCAAACGCCTTCACATTCATCAAAAACGCTTAAAAAATCTCCATCACCCCCACCGTACACGAACCACCAAACCACCAACCACCTCTACACGCTATAGTAACCACAAACAAAATACCACAACCCCCAGCTAGTCACCGAAGGCACATGCATGCCATAAAAGCAAACAAAATACATAAGGAACCGTCTAAAAGAACAGTGAACCATCAACGAAAACAACAACAACAACAACAACAACAACAACAACAAAATACCTGTAGCCTCATCCCCTTGACCATCCGCAGAGAAGACCAGCCCAGCTCCCCGATTGTGGCTCAGCAGTGTCAGGTTCCGGACGATAGCTAGACAGTCCCGCCAGAGGCTACCTCGGGCTCCGCTGCCGCCACCGCCGCTGGCATCGTTCGAATCGCCGGCGAGAAGGAGAGGGGGCGCCGCCCGCTCGCACCACACGAGGCCGGAGCGGTGTAGCTGTTACGGAGGCGTTTTTCGGCGGGAAGAGGCCGGGAAGGGCAGACAAGTTTTATCGAGGGCGGGTTTAGAGCGAGCTATAGGAGCGCGCATACAAACACGTAGACGCGCATACAAAGATATCGATGCGCATAAAACGCGCATACAAAAACAAAGATACGCATACAAACACATAGTATCGATGCGCATACAAACATGTAGACGTGCATACAAATATATAGACGCGCATACAAAGATATCGATGCGCATACAGCACGCATACAAACATATATGATAGATGCGCATACAAACACATAGATGCATGCTATACACGGTAGGGAAGCACAAAAAAAAATCGATGTTCCTCACTTGAAGAGCTTCCATTGCTCACCAAACACACCGATTTTTTTTAGACCGGGTAGCAAATACAAATACATATATACAAGCGGCCTTACAAACCCACAAGCACACATGCACACACGCACACACGCACCGGGGCCATATCCTTCAAGAACTTCGCTCGGACAGATCTCATCGTCACCCCCTGGCCCGCCGCGCCCCAGCCCCCTTGCTCATGGCCGACCCTCCCCCAGCCCCGGGGCCCCTCACGCCCCCTCCCCCCCCGCCGCCTCCGCCTCCTCCACCCCCACCCGCCCCGGGCCCCCTAATCCCTCCCGCCGCGCCCGCCGCACCGCCCCCACCAGAAGCTGCGAGCACGGCCGCCATGCGCTTGCGCTGAAGGGCGCCAGTGTTGGACGCCACGAACTTCGCCTCCGTAGCCTCCACCGCTGTCCGCTTGCGGTGCAGGGCACCCGTGGACGCGGCCGACTTAGCCTCGGCCTGCTCCACGGTTTTCCGGCGGTTGCCGGCCTTGCGGGCGGCGAGGCAGTCGTTGCGAGCGCGCCAGAGCACCATCTCGCGAACGGTGGACGCTAGGGTCGCGGCCCACCGGCGCAGGGCGGGACCGGACAGCGCCGCCAGGTAGGACAGATCTCTGCTCCATGCGTTGTTTTTGGAAATATTTTCAGGGGAGGGGAGGGGAGGGGAGGGGGGGGGGTTCGATTGGGGAGGGGAGGGAGGGGCATGAGGGGGGGGTCGGCGATGTATACTCGTATATAGGGTAATGCGGCGAGGCGAGGGAGGGGGGGGCATGTAGAAACTACTGGGGTTTTCGTTTTTTTTTTTCAGGGGGAGGTCGGCGTTATATAGGGTAGGGAGGGGATGCCGGGGAGGGGGGCAAACCCAGTGAAAAACTAAAGCGGGGGCCGGTGTTATATAGGGTAGGAACGCGAGGGGAGGGAGGCGAACCCGGTCAAAAATATAGCGGGGGTCCGTGTTACATATGGTGGGAACGGGGGGGGCGGGGTGTGTGGGGAGGGGGCGGCAAACGGACAGTGAAAGAGGAAGCCGCTGAAAGGGGGGGGCATCAAATTCATGCTGCTCAACACCGTCGTCACGAACGAAAAGTCAGTAGACTAGAAAACAACTAAAACGCTGAACGAAAGGAGAAACGTCCTTCGTTCCGCGACCGCGTTGGGAAAATTCTCGGAGCAGCAAACATGATAGTGGGATGGAAAAAAAAAAGAAGGATGCCGCTGTGGGCCTAAAAATCGGCGCACGGGCAGTGTTTGCCGCAACAAAAAGGCGACAGACACCCCCCCCCCCCCCCCCCCCCGCCCCTCCCTACACACCAGCAACAACACAGGGATGACGTGAACCAGCCCGGCAAAGTGCGCCCGACATCACGCCCGTGCCCTCAAAAGCAAAAACGACGCAAGCAGCGACCAACAACCTCGCACCCCCGCCCCCCGTCATTAAACCCTAGAAGACCGCGTTTTTACCCCTCTGACTGACGGCCCCCTACACTAAACTAGAAAAACAAGACCAAAATTGATATTCATGCTAGGAGACCGCGTTTGATGCCTTGACTTGACCGCACTCGACCGCCCCCTACACTAAAACTAGTATAGTAAGGCCAAAATAGGTCTTGACGCTAGGAGACCGCGGTGTGACGCCCTGACTTGACCGCCCTTGACGGCTCCCTAGAGTAAAACCAGCATACTAAGGCCAAAATAGGTCTTGACACGCCCCACCCCAAAATACTGTCCTGCTTGCATACACTTGCCCGTCACCGCCCCCCCCTCCCGGATCGGTCTCAAAAAGAGTTTCCCACCTTCCAGCAGCGTCAACCGAGCAAAACACCGCCCCATGCCCCCCCGCTCCTCCCCCGTCATCGCGAGCGAGAGCATCCGCGGCGGCCTGGCCCGTCTCCAGCACCTCCAGCGCCAGCCCCACGATGTCCGCGCATCTCTCCGGCAGGGAGGCCAACACCGGGAGCAGAACTCGCGGCGGCACCGCTGCCGCCGCTGTCACCACTGGCACCACCCCCACCGCAGGAGGCGGTACCACCGGCGCAGCCTCCTGCCGCCCCCCCCCCCCCCCCTCCGCCGACGCCGCCGCCGCCGCGGCAAAAGCTGTTGCCGTCGCCTCCGCAGCCGCAGCAGTCGCAGCAGCCGTAGCAGCAGCGGCAGAAGCAACCGCAGCAGCGGCAGCGGCCGCCGCGGTGCCCGCAGAGATCGCGCACAACACCCTCGCCACCTCTCGAGTCGCGCGCCGCGAGCCTAGCGCCTCGAACAGGCAGGCGAGGACAGTTTTCGTCCGCTCCGTCGCCGCGACCTTTGTCGAGCCCCCCCCACTGCCACCGGCGCCGCCTCCCGTGCCGTCGCCGCCTGCGCCGGGATCGATCCCTCCTGGAAAGTCGGACCCCGCGGCCCCTCCGACCCCGGGGGTCTTAGTCGGGCCGGTACCGCCCCCTATGGCGTGAAGCGACGACTCTAACACTCGCGGGGAGAACCCGGGGCGTTGCCGCAGCAGCTCCTGAAGCGGCAGATTAAGGTGTTGTAAGGGGCGGAAAATAAAATACAAAAAAGTTACGGAAAAGGAGGGGAGGGGAGGGCGGGGAGGAGTCCCCTCGACAGTAGAGCACTGCTTCAATGGTTCCGCTCTCTCAAGAGCGGTTCGGACGGATGGATGCAGCAGATGAGAGGTGTCTCGTCTCATGCTTTTTTTTCGACACAAAAAAAAACGAATTTTCTTTCAAAAGGGGAAACACACGCATGCTCTTCAATTTCCGTCTCTCAATGCGCCGAAAGAAAAAAATGCCTCCATCAACGGGAAACTCAGGCGTGCTCTTGTTTCCGTTTACGTGCAGGGAAAGCATACGTATATATATATACGCCGCACGACACCCTCTTCGCCTATAATAGCAGGGGGCGCACGCGCGCTCGTGTTGCACGCGCACGGCGCCGCGCCTACCGCGGCTCGTATGCCGCGGCTTATGCTTCCCCTCTGCTCCGCAACTTTCGACCCCTCGCGCCTCACCCAACTCTCCCCACAACAACAACAACAACAACAAAACTCGCCGCGCAGCATCGCTCCCTCTCTCGCTCGTAAATGTAACTTGCGGGGGGCATTCCCCCTCACCCCCCAAAAGTATGCGCGGCGCAGCATCTGCCCCCCCCCCCCTCTCTCTCTCTCTCCGCAAAGCCCCCGGAGTACCCCACCCCTCTAACCTGAAGGGCCGACCGGTAGAGAGGCTTGAGGGACGGCCGGTCGGTGTCGATGGACAGGATAGCGTCCACCACGAGTCCGTCGCCTTCAGCCACCAGCTCAGGGTCAACACGCTGCACCAGCATCTGGAGCAGGTCACTACACACGGACAAAGACAGCAAACAGTTAAAGTATACTGGTAAAAGTAGTAGTAGTGGTATTGGTAGTGGTAGTGGTAGTAGTAGTTGTTGTTAAGATTGTGTTTAAAACAGCATACATGAACAGACCACGTGCGAGTACGTAACTACTTGCATTTAATATTATTCACAAGTACACGGGTAAAAAAGTAATAAAATAAAATGTTTGTTTTTCGTTTTTTACGAGACATAGCATCATACTACCAGGCTCTAAAAAGCCGGGACGGAGCACGTCCGGTTTTCACCGACCAGGCAGACAGCAGTACTTGCACGAAGCACGAAGCACCACGGGGTGTTCGACGAGTCGCATGAAGAGTGAGCTGCATCCTACTAATACCCGCTATCGAGACGGGCTTACCGGGTGTGTGCTGTGTACTCATATGGCATGAATGGCCGTAGTCATAGGGGGGAGAGGGGGAGGGGCATGTACTTCTTCATATTCATGCATGGCCGTAGTCATATGACCATAGACCCTCGCGTCCCTACAATGCCGGGACGAAGCACGTTGGGTTTTCGCCAACCAGGCAGACATTGCTTGCACCAAGCGCGAAGCGCCGTGAGGTATCGGGCGAGCCGCACGGAGGGTAGGCTGCATCCTGCTAAGAACTGCTTGTGAGGCGGACTTAGGGGAGGGCGGAAAAAACGATTTTTTGAAAATCTGCTACTAACCAGACGAGACACACATGAACGGCAGGCCACAAGGCCGCGCGCGCGGCGCACACCAAGGCGCTTCTCGTTGTCGCCCGACCCACCCCTTTGCCGGGCCCGGACCCGGCGGTTCGGCCCCACGCTCACCTGGCCATGTCCTTGAAGGCGGGCGAGTTGAGCCACCGGTTAAGGTGGGGTGCCACAAAAGCCCTCACCGCCGTCATGGTTGACAGCTCGGTCGCGGCAAGAACCACCTACGACGCGTCAAGAGAAATGAAAGTGGGGGGGGGGGGGGGGGGGGGGGGGGTCGGATGGATGTGTGCGCCGGCGCGGCGCGTGCGATAAGTGAGCACAGGCAGCAGGCAGACCATAGAAAAAAATCCCCCAAAACATACGAGGTAACTCTGTCCGTGAACCAATCCGTAAAAATAAACACAAAAACACACACACGAAAAACACATTCGACACCCACATAAAGACAAAACCCATAAACACACACGACGAGCGAGGACAACGGATCGCGGGTTACGCCGCACTTGAAAAACAATGCGCCAACAAAAAAAAAAACGCCAAGCGAAAAGGATGACATACTACGTACAATGGTTGGTGTTCGAGTCACAACGGTTGCAATTGTTGCAATGCTAGGAGTCAGTCGTACGGTACGATACGGGCGCAACATGATCCTATATACCAGTACACCCGTACTGCTGCTGGGCAATCACGATGCTCGTAGACCGTTCATAAACACCAAAGGAAAAAAAGTGTTGGCCTTGGCGGCTATCCCTTACATCCCTTACACCCCTTAAAAGGGCTCCCGAAGGGGTTCGCCAATTTCCCGTGTTCTTGCGCAACACGTGCCGCGATTCTGCGTTGATAAAAGGACATCACCGTCCGGGCCACCTCCCTCTCCCCTCCCTTATTAAAACACAACTCCGCTGTGCATACAGATAGCACTCGGGCGAAACGAGTCCATCAAACGTCCTGCGGCAGAGCAAGCCAGGCACTGCCCTTCCCGCTCTCGCTACTATGATAAGTATCCCTGCCGAACAAAACAAAATGTAGTAGCAGCATTCCTTTCGTCGAAGCTTTCGCCCAGGGCGGCACCAGTACGCCGTACCGTATGACCCAGCGAATCGCCTCCAGGCCTTGGCCTTCCCGAGCAAACTACCCCAGTCTTTACTCAACCCTTACACTTACTACTGAAAAAAAGTGTCCCTCACTAATTCCAAGTATATAGTATGTCCGAAAAAGAAATGCTTGCACTTATTAACCCCTTAGGAACTGGTCCCACGTATTTGGGGACAAACGACTTGGAATTAGTGTGGGATTTTTTCAGTTCTGAATGGGGTTAAGGGGCTTCGTAAGTCTTCACCTGCCACTCCGTTTTCTTCTCCGAGCTCGACCACCCCTTGACTCTTCGGTGCCGGTTCCTCTCAAGGCCATCTCCGTGGGAGCTTCCGAATCTATCGTGGAGGGCCGACAAAATAGTTTCCTCCACCGCCCGCCGGTTTCTTCGTCGAAAAACGGGAGAGAGAGGGAGGGTGGGGGGGGGGGGTAGCGGTAGTGGTATGGGCGGCGGCGGCGGCGGCGGCGGCGGTAGCGGCGGCGGTAGAGGCGGCGGTGAGGGTTAACATGTGTGTTGGAGTTTTTTTCATCTCGAAATTGAGCGAAGGGATGGATTAAAATTGGTTGTCCCCTCCGACCCCGGGGGTCTTAGTCGGGCCGGTACCGCCCCCTATGGCGTGAAGCGACGACTCTAACACTCGCGGGGAGAACCCGGGGCGTTGCCGCAGCAGCTCCTGAAGCGGCAGATTAAGGTGTTGTAAGGGGCGGAAAATAAAATACAAAAAAGTTACGGAAAAGGAGGGGAGGGGAGGGCGGGGAGGAGTCCCCTCGACAGTAGAGCACTGCTTCAATGGTTCCGCTCTCTCAAGAGCGGTTCGGACGGATGGATGCAGCAGATGAGAGGTGTCTCGTCTCATGCTTTTTTTTCGACACAAAAAAAAACGAATTTTCTTTCAAAAGGGGAAACACACGCATGCTCTTCAATTTCCGTCTCTCAATGCGCCGAAAGAAAAAAATGCCTCCATCAACGGGAAACTCAGGCGTGCTCTTGTTTCCGTTTACGTGCAGGGAAAGCATACGTATATATATATACGCCGCACGACACCCTCTTCGCCTATAATAGCAGGGGGCGCACGCGCGCTCGTGTTGCACGCGCACGGCGCCGCGCCTACCGCGGCTCGTATGCCGCGGCTTATGCTTCCCCTCTGCTCCGCAACTTTCGACCCCTCGCGCCTCACCCAACTCTCCCCACAACAACAACAACAACAACAAAACTCGCCGCGCAGCATCGCTCCCTCTCTCGCTCGTAAATGTAACTTGCGGGGGGCATTCCCCCTCACCCCCCAAAAGTATGCGCGGCGCAGCATCTGCCCCCCCCCCCCTCTCTCTCTCTCTCCGCAAAGCCCCCGGAGTACCCCACCCCTCTAACCTGAAGGGCCGACCGGTAGAGAGGCTTGAGGGACGGCCGGTCGGTGTCGATGGACAGGATAGCGTCCACCACGAGTCCGTCGCCTTCAGCCACCAGCTCAGGGTCAACACGCTGCACCAGCATCTGGAGCAGGTCACTACACACGGACAAAGACAGCAAACAGTTAAAGTATACTGGTAAAAGTAGTAGTAGTGGTATTGGTAGTGGTAGTGGTAGTAGTAGTTGTTGTTAAGATTGTGTTTAAAACAGCATACATGAACAGACCACGTGCGAGTACGTAACTACTTGCATTTAATATTATTCACAAGTACACGGGTAAAAAAGTAATAAAATTAAATGTTTGTTTTTCGTTTTTTACGAGACATAGTATCATACTACCAGGCTCTAAAAAGCCGGGACGGAGCACGTCCGGTTTTCACCGACCAGGCAGACAGCAGTACTTGCACGAAGCACGAAGCACCACGGGGTGTTCGACGAGTCGCATGAAGAGTGAGCTGCATCCTACTAATACCCGCTATCGAGACGGGCTTACCGGGTGTGTGCTGTGTACTCATATGGCATGAATGGCCGTAGTCATAGGGGGGAGAGGGGGAGGGGCATGTACTTCTTCATATTCATGCATGGCCGTAGTCATATGACCATAGACCCTCGCGTCCCTACAATGCCGGGACGAAGCACGTTGGGTTTTCGCCAACCAGGCAGACATTGCTTGCACCAAGCGCGAAGCGCCGTGAGGTATGGGCGAGCCGCACGGAGGGTAGGCTGCATCCTGCTAAGAACTGCTTGTGAGGCGGACTTAGGGGAGGGCGGAAAAAACGATTTTTTGAAAATCTGCTACTAACCAGACGAGACACACATGAACGGCAGGCCACAAGGCCGCGCGCGCGGCGCACACCAAGGCGCTTCTCGTTGTCGCCCGACCCACCCCTTTGCCGGGCCCGGACCCGGCGGTTCGGCCCCACGCTCACCTGGCCATGTCCTTGAAGGCGGGCGAGTTGAGCCACCGGTTAAGGTGGGGTGCCACAAAAGCCCTCACCGCCGTCATGGTTGACAGCTCGGTCGCGGCAAGAACCACCTACGACGCGTCAAGAGAAATGAAAGTGGGGGGGGGGGGGGGGGGGGGGGGGGAGGTGGGGGCCGGCGCGGCGCGTGCGATAAGTGAGCACAGGCAGCAGGCAGACCATAGAAAAAAATCCCCCAAAACATACGAGGTAACTCTGTCCGTGAACCAATCCGTAAAAATAAACACAAAAACACACACACGAAAAACACATTCGACACCCACATAAAGACAAAACCCATAAACACACACGACGAGCGAGGACAACGGATCGCGGGTTACGCCGCACTTGAAAAACAATGCGCCAACAAAAAAAAAAACGCCAAGCGAAAAGGATGACATACTACGTACAATGGTTGGTGTTCGAGTCACAACGGTTGCAATTGTTGCAATGCTAGGAGTCAGTCGTACGGTACGATACGGGCGCAACATGATCCTATATACCAGTACACCCGTACTGCTGCTGGGCAATCACGATGCTCGTAGACCGTTCATAAACACCAAAGGAAAAAAAGTGTTGGCCTTGGCGGCTATCCCTTACATCCCTTACACCCCTTAAAAGGGCTCCCGAAGGGGTTCGCCAATTTCCCGTGTTCTTGCGCAACACGTGCCGCGATTCTGCGTTGATAAAAGGACATCACCGTCCGGGCCACCTCCCTCTCCCCTCCCTTATTAAAACACAACTCCGCTGTGCATACAGATAGCACTCGGGCGAAACGAGTCCATCAAACGTCCTGCGGCAGAGCAAGCCAGGCACTGCCCTTCCCGCTCTCGCTACTATGATAAGTATCCCTGCCGAACAAAACAAAATGTAGTAGCAGCATTCCTTTCGTCGAAGCTTTCGCCCAGGGCGGCACCAGTACGCCGTACCGTATGACCCAGCGAATCGCCTCCAGGCCTTGGCCTTCCCGAGCAAACTACCCCAGTCTTTACTCAACCCTTACACTTACTACTGAAAAAAAGTGTCCCTCACTAATTCCAAGTATATAGTATGTCCGAAAAAGAAATGCTTGCACTTATTAACCCCTTAGGAACTGGTCCCACGTATTTGGGGACAAACGACTTGGAATTAGTGTGGGATTTTTTCAGTTCTGAATGGGGTTAAGGGGCTTCGTAAGTCTTCACCTGCCACTCCGTTTTCTTCTCCGAGCTCGACCACCCCTTGACTCTTCGGTGCCGGTTCCTCTCAAGGCCATCTCCGTGGGAGCTTCCGAATCTATCGTGGAGGGCCGACAAAATAGTTTCCTCCACCGCCCGCCGGTTTCTTCGTCGAAAAACGGGAGAGAGAGGGAGGGTGGGGGGGGGGTAGCGGTAGTGGTATGGGCGGCGGCGGCGGCGGCGGCGGCGGTAGCGGCGGCGGTAGAGGCGGCGGTGAGGGTTAACATGTGTGTTGGAGTTTTTTTCATCTCGAAATTGAGCGAAGGGATGGATTAAAATTGGTTGTACTACTGTACGTAGGCTTGCCAACACAGGGAGAAAAGGAAAAAAAAAATATGGAAGGCGTTTTGGTTCTCTAGCGTTCGCTCTCGGAACGGGCGAGGGCCCGGGAAAAGGTTTTGCTGGACACTCTCTGCCTCAGTTCGTGGTATTTCAACGTTTTAGAAGCAGCAGCGTAAATGCTAAACCCTTTCAGAACTGCAAAACTTATCCCACACTAATTCCAAGTATGTTGTCCTCAAAAACGTGGGACCGGTTATTAACCCTTTTAGGACTGCACTGTCTAGAAATATATATTTCACTCTAATTCCAAGTGTTTTGTCCCCACATCGGGACTGCAGTCCTAAATGGGGTAAGGGGTTAAGCTGGGAAGCACGTCGCTGTCGACGTGGAGGCGCGGGAATAATTCACGTTGCGATAACGAGGCCTGTTGCACACCTAGACCCCATCTTCGACAAAATGGTTGAATTATACTTGAAATCAAACCCTATTAACCCTAGTATAACCCTAACCCTTACATTAACCCCGACCGTGTGGGGAAAATTCTCGGAATGTTCTAGGGTGTAATGAGGAGTTAGTCTGGACTGTCAGCCTTTTGGTCGAAGCTGGGCCAAGTCGTAAAACACTACTCGTACCAGACGCATTGTCCGAGAACCGGCTAATCCTCGCCGCAGCGGAGGGACGATGCGGCACCGGACTAGATAACACTCGACGCAACCACCACGTCGCGGCCGAATAGCTTATGTCAACACTGACACAAAACATTACAGCACAGTCGTGGCAGTATGCGGGCGGTACCTGTGTGCCTAAACACGGTCGGGGTCACGCCCTATTCGTAGCTCGGAAACAAAAACTAGGGCGGAGTTGGGGGCACGGGGCACCCCCCTCCCCTCGAAACCACCTCTCACTCATTCAAAACCCACACTTTATCCTCGCTACGTCCGCCAAAAAAACTCGACTTACGCCCCCGCACCTCGAAAAACGGTCCCAAACCGGCGGAAGGTGCTCGTTCTCTCCTTCCAGACAAATCTTCTCGGCGGCGGCGGCGGCGGCGGTAGCGGCGGCGGTAGAGGCGGCGGTGAGGGTTAACATGTGTGTTGGAGTTTTTTTCATCTCGAAATTGAGCGAAGGGATGGATTAAAATTGGTTGTACTACTGTACGTAGGCTTGCCAACACAGGGAGAAAAGGAAAAAAAAAATATGGAAGGCGTTTTGGTTCTCTAGCGTTCGCTCTCGGAACGGGCGAGGGCCCGGGAAAAGGTTTTGCTGGACACTCTCTGCCTCAGTTCGTGGTATTTCAACGTTTTAGAAGCAGCAGCGTAAATGCTAAACCCTTTCAGAACTGCAAAACTTATCCCACACTAATTCCAAGTATGTTGTCCTCAAAAACGTGGGACCGGTTATTAACCCTTTTAGGACTGCACTGTCTAGAAATATATATTTCACTCTAATTCCAAGTGTTTTGTCCCCACATCGGGACTGCAGTCCTAAATGGGGTAAGGGGTTAAGCTGGGAAGCACGTCGCTGTCGACGTGGAGGCGCGGGAATAATTCACGTTGCGATAACGAGGCCTGTTGCACACCTAGACCCCATCTTCGACAAAATGGTTGAATTATACTTGAAATCAAACCCTATTAACCCTAGTATAACCCTAACCCTTACATTAACCCCGACCGTGTGGGGAAAATTCTCGGAATGTTCTAGGGTGTAATGAGGAGTTAGTCTGGACTGTCAGCCTTTTGGTCGAAGCTGGGCCAAGTCGTAAAACACTACTCGTACCAGACGCATTGTCCGAGAACCGGCTAATCCTCGCCGCAGCGGAGGGACGATGCGGCACCGGACTAGATAACACTCGACGCAACCACCACGTCGCGGCCGAATAGCTTATGTCAACACTGACACAAAACATTACAGCACAGTCGTGGCAGTATGCGGGCGGTACCTGTGTGCCTAAACACGGTCGGGGTCACGCCCTATTCGTAGCTCGGAAACAAAAACTAGGGCGGAGTTGGGGGCACGGGGCACCCCCCTCCCCTCGAAACCACCTCTCACTCATTCAAAACCCACACTTTATCCTCGCTACGTCCGCCAAAAAAACTCGACTTACGCCCCCGCACCTCGAAAAACGGTCCCAAACCGGCGGAAGGTGCTCGTTCTCTCCTTCCAGACAAATCTTCTCGAAGCCCGAAAACGTCCTCGCCTCCTCCTGCCTCCTCCTGGCCAGCGCCTCCGCCGCCGCGGTCGCCGCCGCCGCAAACTCCGCCGCCCCGCTCCCCCGCCCCGCCGACCCCCCCGCAGGCAGCACCGCTCCGACATGGCCTCCCTCCTCCACGAACTCCTCCCCGTCGGACGACGAGGACGACGAGTCATCTCCCCCTCCCCCCCCTCCCCCGCCGCCGCCGCTGCCGACGCTGCTCGCGCGCGACACCGCCGCTATTCTCGCCGCCACGGCCGGGGGCGAAACGACGTCTCCAACAACGCCTCCACCACCTACAACCTCCTCCTCTCCCGAGGACGACTCCGACTCTCCCCCGGCGGCGGCGGCGGCGGCGGTGGCGGCGGCCGTGGCGTCGGGAGCGGCCGTACCCGCCTGCAGTGACCCCGACCCGTCATGGGGTGGGTGCGTGGAGGCCGAGGGGGGGTCGGGGGGCGCCCACGCCGTCCGGAGGTTGTCGACGAACGGCTTGCAGGCGGAGTGGGACGCCCACTGCCGCCCGCCTAACGCGTCGTGCATGTACACGTCCACGAGGGCTACGGGCCACTCCGGCAGATCCTGTACCGCGGTTCGGAAGTGGTGGCGGCGGTGGGGGTGGTGGTGGTGGGCGGCGGTGGGTGGTGTGTGGTTGGTGTCCGTGGGCGTATTTTAGGACGCGGAGAGAGACGGTTGGGAGAGAGATAACGGGAAGGTACCGTTAAGATTGCCGCACGGGACTTTACCAAGACCTTACGAACGAGCTGACTGACACTTGGCACTGCTGCTGAGGACGGGGCTGTTTCGTTCTATCGTATGCTATGTATACTAATAGCTCTATCGTATGCGAAAGTATACTCATACCCGATGGCTGGAAGGCGTGATTTGATTATAATATGTAAACATACCAACATCGCGACCGCTCCGTGCAGCAAGCAGTTCTAGTGTCGTTGCTGTTCGTACCGCGCCTGGATGGTAATCGTGTGCATCGGCACCGAGTGTCTCGAGCTAACTTGTGCCGGCCGGTGGGTGGAGCGCCACCCTCCGAATGGCCCTGAAATAGCGGCCAACAGCTCGTCGAAAAAAACACAAACTACGAAAAAACAGGGACCGACCGATCCGTGCTTACGTATGCTGTACCTCGGGTGTTCTGGATGCCATGCAAGGTTGCCTGGGCTGGTGGAAATGTGGAAAAATATTTTCCGTTGGATAGGTGATCAGCCAATACCATCTCGCATGGTAAAGCCATACCAGGTATAATTTACCGGCGTACACGACGGACGGAATATATATAACAAACGTGTGTCAAAATCCGTGGGTCGATATGAGCTCAGTTTCCAAATCCCAAAGTTGTCGATTGAGCTATGGTACGTATTACCGGTACCTCGTATAATATCATGTCCGGGAAGGGTAAAACCTCAAATAAAACGGCTCGCGTTCTTGATCGTCGCGTTTTCGTTCATCGCCACCGCCGCCACCGTTGCCGCCACCGCCGCCACCGCTACTGTACCACCGTCGGGACAACCAATCAACATCAAATAAAAACAACCTAAATGACAAAAATACACCCAGAGGGAATTCACCTCCATCCGCCCACAAGCGCGACAAAAGACGTATATACCTGGTACGGCAGTGTCCGATGTTGTTACAAAACTTCATCCCCGTATATACGAGAAACGGTGCGAATAACACGCCTTTACGTAGCACGGATGTACTCGAGATACCTACCTGCCTGCCACCCCACGGCACCACGTGGCTGGCGTGAACCTCCCAATGCCCGAAAATATAAGGACCGTTTGTATATGAATATTAAATCCAAACGGTCCTAATATTTCGGGACAGTGCGGTATCACTATGTCCGCAAATGTAAGGAACATTTGGTCGTCAATATGAATATCAAAACGGCCCTTACATTATCGGACAAAGAGGAAAAAACGAACAAAACACGGCACCTTCAGAGCGGCAGCAAGGATGGCGCAAGCTGACGCCTGAGCGACGCACGGCTCCTCCCGTCCGCCCGACGACTGGATCGTCGTCTTGGCCCCCCGCCCCGTGAGGACTTCGCTCACGGCCTCCAGGAGCTCGGGCTCGCGGAAAACCTTCGGCCGCAGCTCGGCCATCCTCCTCAGTTCGTTGCACAGCTTGCGGTCCGGGTCCTTCGATTGTCGCGGAGACATTTAAGAAGAAAAAAAAAAGAAAAAACGTACGAAGCATAGCAGCATGACGGCAAGAACGATCAGGGGGAGAGATACCGTGTATGATGCTACTGCTGTAGGTATCTGGTATGATATCTATCATGGGGGCATGAAGGGAGGTGAAAATACAGTACTGCTGGTGTACCCGGCATCTGGTTCGCACCCAGAAACAGTGGGTACGAGTATTAGAACTACTACAGTAGTAACTATAAACTCGTTTGGGCTGGTCGGTGTTACTTGCCCGATTACTTGCCCGGTGGCTACTTCTTTTTTTCTTCAGCTTTCTATTAATACCTGGTAAGAGTTTTTTACGTTATTCGTTCTTGCCCAGCGGCTATACATACGAGTAGCTGGTACGTACGAGGAACGAACGAACGCCTGCTGTTGTTTCTCCCTTTTCAGCTTGCGACACCCCCGCGATCTCAAGGCACAACCACAATCCCGAAGGGGAACCTTAACCTTGTATATATGCTATTAATAGCAAAGATGAGTTTCGACGAAATCCTCGAGCTCACAGCTGTTTTTTTTTTTTTTTTTTCTAATATAATATGTACATCCTGCTGTGCAGAGTACAGGACACCTACGTAATAAGAAACAGGAAATCTGGTCCAGGCTGGATTTCTTATTCGAGAGAGGGGGCTTTCTACACTTATTTCAAGATAACGACTCCCGAATTTCTTATTTCCCTCCAAACTTCAGCCTGGCTTTCTTGTTATTAATAGCCTGTTTCTTATCAGGTGTCCTGTGCTGTATTGTAGTGCTTTAAGTACGTACGATATGTGAGCTGATGGACCTACGATTACTGCTGTACGTACGTATATGATTAGACAGGACGGACAGTGAAGCACCCTGACGGGCAAAGGTGTGGTGGGCATGCCTCACCACAGCCCCCCCCCCCCCCAGCCCGGACTTCGCTTGCATGCCGGCCGATGAGGAGCGGGCTTGTTCTAACGCAGCGTTCAGCGCGGGAACTTGTAATGTACCAAATGTACCTGTGTGCAAATGTACCTGTGTGCAAATGTACCTGTGTGGTCTACGAGGTACAAGGTGCAGTACCATTTGCGACAACGCTCAAAGCAACTACTACTACACACGTTGTTGCTGTGGTGTTCACGTGCAATACACCCGTGCCCCAGAAGACAACACAAGGGTGCGTGCAGTCTGCGCAATGCGGGCAACAAAACAGGCATGTATGGACGGAATCGGCTGCTGTACGCGTATGTATATACCAGGTAGCATCTTGCACTTGCCCTTTACACGATAAAAGGCACTCAAACACACCAGACACGAGACTTTTGTCGTGTTTGTTCTACATATTATACATTTCTTCAGTAATTTACACCCTCGGCCGTGGTTGATCATGCGTACTCTTTGCAGCAGCATCAGCTGCAGCAGGAATAGCGAACAGAGGTCTACAGCAATAGTTTTGCAACGCCAACAAAGTGTAGGCGCCGTGCATGATAAGCAAGCAGGAGTAGCACGAAAAGCAAGCCCCGTAAGCAGAGTGCAACAGCCATCACAATCCAGCCACCCTCTGCTGCTGCTATTAATAGCATACACACACCTTGATGTTTGCCTTGACTTGCTCCAGTAGCTCTTTGATTCGCGCAACAGCTCTAACACGCAGCCGCACGCTGCTCTCCTTATCATCCACCAGCAATCCTGAGCCCATCGATGCCGGGCATTGCGACAGTATGTCTTGAACACGATTTCCGGCACCATTCCCTACTACATGCCGACCCCCGTCTTGCTGCCCGATCGCTCTTGGCCGCGACGACATCCTTGCCGATCCCACAGATGGAAAGCAGCGATCACGATCTCTCAAATTTCGAAAGGGTTTCGTAAAACATTTGCCGAAAGATTCAGGTATTCGCGCGCCACGAGTGGAGTGCCGAGTTGCATCAACGACGCTTCAATGCACAGGCGCACTTTTTCGATTTTAGGAAGCTCTAGAGGAAATATCCCTGTACCGCTACAGTGCACTGTTGATTGGCTTCGATTCCCCTGGGCAAGCACAGCGGATACTCGTACTGCCAAGAGCGAAAGCACGAAAATCAAACGAGTCGTGTTCTTCCCCTACCCCGGTTTTGTATAGAATGTGGATGTTTTACACCCCGTTTTCAAGTTTTTGTATTTTTACAACCCTCAACCACAACCCCACCAGCACACACCTTGACCTGCACGAACACAAGCTCTGCCAGATTCACCACATCGAACCACCATGGTGAGCGTGTCAGCCTGTATGACACGGTGCGTCCATGACGCTGTCGCTGTTGCACAACATCGACGAATACGAAGAACAGCTACGCACGCGAACGGTACAGGTGCTTTCGTGTATAGAGATCAACACACTTTGCTTCGACAAAAGGCTTCGCAAAATCGCACAGGTTGTTGGCGGCGGACCAACTCCAACTCCAACCTGTGTGCTTCGGCTGTGTGTGCATCACTGACTTGGTTGCGTATGGTATGTATGGTGTTGATGCGTGCGCGCCGAGCCTCATGACTCCCCCGTTGAGGCTTTTGCATGCCCTGGAGGTTTGCTGGAGGGGGCTAGTGGGGTGGAATCGCTTGCTACGTATGTACCAAAGGCGGTGTGTCGATCTAAAGGCATTTCACTGCACTTTTGGGTGTTGGTTGAAGAACTGACTGTTGTGTCACCAGGCTCGTTCCAGGTACGATACTCCACGTCAACGAGTCTACGTGGTACAGGTACAGCTGCTCTGTGCCTGACCACATCAACTCCTTTGAATCGCAATATATTGCTTATTCTCGACGTTTTCACCGTTTGCCCTTCCTTCCCTTGTGTCTCGCTTTTGGTGCGGCGCGTTCAGGCCGACACGACCGTTTTCAACGTGGGGATGACGTGCGAAGGGTGCGCGAACGCGACCAAGCGGATCCTCGGCAAAATGGAAGGCACGTACGAAGTATATCATAGTAACGGTTCTTCTGCTCGTTCAACTTCGCAGCAACTTGCCGCTGCGTGCGCATAATGTGTACCTCTAGGAGAAGAGGGCTGCGTGACTCGTTTTAGGTACCAGGTAGTCGTAGATCCTGGTATATATTCGTACTGCTTGTGGTCAAATATGCTGGTCTATTAATACTTGTGTACGACGGTATTTTACTGGTGTAAATTGTGCTGGAAATTTCGTACTGGTACATATCGTAAGATACGTCAACTGGAAAGAATACGATCGTAGGAATCCCAGAAAGTGAACGAAAAAATACAGATAACGTACGGACGTAAATCTAGACGGGCAAGGGGCAAGCGCGTTGTATTCCACCAGAGGTATATACGAGCCCGTAGCAAGCAATATGGAGATGGCGGATGACGAAATGACCGGTCGACGCAAGCTGCGCCCATCTCGCAGTACGCCTACGAATGTCGTACAAGTATACCAGATACTCAAACTGCTCTACGGTACGGAATGTGAGAATGCCATCATCACGGTGTGTAGGCAGCCGGGCTGCGAGGATAGTGTTTTCGCGCGTCGCGTTGTTGGCTTTTGTCGTTGCGTGGTGGTTCGCCCCTTTCCGGACGAAGTGTCTCTCACCTTCTCGCCTCCCAGATAATTCGGCGTTCTTCATGTATGCCCTTTCTTCCCTACCTTCCGTCCACCGTGCCGTCTCGGTGACCGACTTCGGGCTCGCATGGCGTCCTGAACCCCTTGTCAGTCGGTATGCCAATTCAGTAGTAGGGGTCCCCCCATAAGGCGGTCTGAGTAAGGCGCTATCCCGATATAAGGCGGTCAAAATCGCTTGGCGCGACTGGGGAATGGCACTCGTCACCTGGAATGAATAAGGCGGCTTCCCTCTATAAGGCGGTCGTATTGCTTTGGCACACCACCGCCTTACTGGGGGGACTCGTACTACTGCTGCCTGGTGTACACGTGTTTCATTCTCCATATACCAGGTGTACGTCTTGTGCTGGTATGATACTCGATATCATCATGTATTCCCTCGGTATCACAGGTGGTTTACGTAAATACGGGTAGTTGCTTACGTAGTTACAGGTTACGTGAATTTCTGAAACAGAGTGTGGCGATTTTCTTGGTTCGGAACGGCGTACGTAGCTATTAATAGGCAGGTCCTGGACTCTGCTCCGGCGGCTGCCTTAGCCTACAGTCTGCACCATGGAAACCAGCAGCAGCAGGAGCAGCAGCAGACGTCGCCGTGAAGCGCAACGCAGCTCGTCACCTGGAGGCGTGCTTGCTTTTCTTGCTGGAGCTGTGATGTGACAGCACGCCATGCAACATAGTTCAGTTACTTCGTATTAATATTAATAGTTGCCATCTCGGCGAAATAATCACGACGCAACTTACGTACAAAACTTTTAAACTACCAGAATTACAATGTCATTAATAGTACGGGGAACCATAGTAAACACCAGGTAGGACCCAATATTGATAGTAAAAATAGGTAAATATATACATTTTTGGGTTTACCGCAGGTCCTATTTAATATGGTCCCCCGGAATAGTAGCTCGCATGGACAGGGCACCTGGCAGCTGCTCCCACCTAGCAGGCAACGGGCATCGTCGCCCCCGGCGCGCGTTTGCGGCGGTGAAGTGTGGCGACGTCCCTAGCGGGCATCTTTGCCAAGTCATGGGGTCGCACTCTGAACAATACGTAGCCCAGTCAGTAGTATTAGGTAGTTCCGCGTTTCCGCATGGCACGCTTTGCGCGCCGCTGCTGGTTGATTTCTCCCTGCGGCTACGTACCATGACCATTGTACCTGACCTGTGCGATATTCCCGTACTCTGATTGGCATTTCTCCGAAAACGAGAAATGGACTGGATTGTGCCCGGCATTGCGTGTGACGTTCGCTGTATCATACATGCGTACATATGTATAGTTATGTTTGTGAAATTTTCGCACTTTTCGCAACTTTTCTCTTCGCGCGAGCGCTTTTCGGCAAAACGTCAAGTACCCCGACACGGGAGGCCCGGCCGGACACATTGGTCGAGGTTTGGGCTCGATCCGAGCTCTGTGGCTCGCGTGGCGGGCGCTCGAAGTATTTTTTCCCGCGGGAGTGGATAAGCCGATTTCCCGGGTTTCGCTGCGTGAGGCCCTGTTTATGTTCAGTCGTGCGTTTTTTGTGCGTTTCTTGCCGAGAGCACGGGGAGCACACACGAACAACAGCAGCACCACAGAGAGCGTGTTACAAACAGTACAACCTCAATGTTACAAACCTGCTGCCCAGCAGCAGCAGCAGCAGCAGCAGCAGCAGCAGCAGCAGCAGCAGCAGCAGCCATTACATCATGCATGCGCGTGCCTCAGATCCGTGCTGTACCGTGACGAGTTGCTTTTGTCGAAGCCTGCGATTTTCCGAGTCATGGTATCATACCTGCAGATCGATGCTCATGTACGAATCTCTCCGCTGTCCCGAAATGTAAGAAACTTTTGTTCATTAAAACTATATATAAACTGTCGTTACTTTTCCGGGCAGAGTGATACAACACTGTGCGCCTCGAAGGCAGATCTGTGATGTGCTCTGTTGTTGCTACGAGCTACGAGTAGTTTTGCTTTCATAGGAGCCAGCAATCCGTCACCAAACGACACCACCACCACCACTCTTCTACCCGCTGCTGCTGTTGATGTTGCTGTAGTGCTGTGGCTAGCTGTGTCTATCGGAGCCTACCGGCCATAATCCACACCATCTATCTACCCTTTTCTGTTCTGCTGCTGTGTGTGTAACAGAGCCACGCCCACTCTGACCGGAAATTAATGACCGCTTTTGAATACCACGATACATCACACAACATGCAACGAACACAAGCAACGCCACAGCCCCGGCTAGAAGCACAAGCAGCAGACGTGACTGTGGCGGATCCACCGTATACTGCTGTGGCTATTAATTAGTGGTTGCTTCATCGCAGCAGGCTTGCATCCGTCATCAGGCACCACCATCTCTCTCTCTTCTGCTGCTGTTCTGTTGTTGCTTGCTGCTGTGCTTGCATCATGTATGTGCGACCTGTCGTGTGGCTGACGCGGGCCGCGACAAATAATCGTGTAGTACAGGAAAATGTATCTTTGAAAGTATAGGCAAACGGTCACCATGCACGATTTTATGCTTGAAGGCTTGAGTTCGATCCTTGGCGATGACTCTGGATACTTTTTTTTTGTATTGTACGTAACCCAGACCCCCATAATATAAGACAGGAAGCACACGAAAACTAAGTGGATTTCTTAGGCAGGTATACAATATGATATGCGTATGATACAATATCGCATGCTGTCGTTTTGATATTAATAGTAGGTTTTCGATTCGCCCTTGCGCCACTCCCCCAGGCACGTCCCGGAGGGGAACCTTGTACGAAGTATAGTTGTTATGTTCCCAGGAAGATATGATTTGATGGGAAACGTCTCCGCCGTTTTCGTTCGTGTCTGTGGTGTGCAGGCTATTATGGGCTATATGGACAACAGCATTCGTTTATAATGTTTTACTGCCATCGCCCAGTGTAGGTTGCAGGTACTACTCTGTACGTATATACATGCCCCTGATTCTGGCCGATTGCTCGTCATGCCCCTCGTATCGGCATATCACCGTTTTCATTGCGCATGAAACAATTGCTATTAATAGCCAAGCTGCGCTTGTGCGTGCATTGTATGTCACCATGGGGCATGCTGACCAAAAACGTCTTGATTCCAGTGATTCGGCGAATACACCATGAGAACTACCGTGCAACACATAATAACAATAATGTATGAGTATGATCTTCAGCGTTGCAGAGACGGCTCCGGAGAACTTGCACGTACGTGCGAGTCTAACGAATCTGCACGTACATTCAATACGGCTATATGTATAGCAGGAGTTGTTGTAGATATGTATGGCCTACATGGGTACCAAATGGGATCGAGGTGCCAGGTGGGCCTCCGGCGGCTCCTGCGGAGAGCTGATTATATTTCTGCACCTTGTGGGTGGGGCCAGGGTGCCAAATGGGATCAGATCCGGGTGGGATCAGGCCCGGGTGGGAGCAAGGGTAAAGATGGTGCAAACGTACGTGCAGTTCTAACAGCCCACAGCACGTACGTCCAATTATACGGCTGGTGTTGCAGAGATGTTCTTTTTTTATCAAAAGTACCCATGTATCAACGGATATATATTGCCGGTCAGGAGTCTATGCTCCTTCTTGTTTTGGAAAAAAAAAAAATCGGAATTTTCCTCCTGGGTGGGCCCTATCATTCAGCATCGTTAAAGCCCAACTCTTTCGGCAATCGAGAAGATGCGGTTTATTGACGGCCCAACCAGCGGTGTCCGGGTCGATTGTTACGTAATCGCCGTGGAATGCATGCCTGCAAGGCCCCAGGTTGCAGAATTTGGAATTACGGGAAAGGGGTAGGTAATGTACGTTGTACCTGGTAGTACTTTTAGACCGATGATAATGAGAACGCGATCTTACATTTATCACCAGGTATGTTGTTTTGCACAACTTTTCAGATTTCAGCGGCTTTATCTCGCCGGGGAGTTAAAATGGGGACTTCCTGCGCCAGGAGTTTTTCGTTGTTTTTGCGAGAGCTTTTCATTGCAGTTTGTAGTTCATACCAGGTACAGGGTGTGGCTATGAATATTTTACCAGGCGAGCAAGATTTCCCGAAGCTTCCAAAGATTGCCCCAATTTTTGAGGAGATTGGAATGTTTGCCGGTTTTGGGCCAACCTTTTCGGATTTTTTTTTTATATCTTAAGTCCTCGTAAAAGATTTCGAAGCCATACCCTGTATGCAGTACCAACTGCATTTGGAAAGCTCTCGTGAAAAAAACGAAGAACACCTGATAGCAGAAAGTATCATTTTAAGTCCCCCACGAGGTACAGCCGCTGAAATGGTGTGAAAAACATAATTTCATAATTTTAAGATCTCGTTCCCATTGTCATCGGTCTTGGACGGCATTTGCGTGTAGGAAAAAGAGGGGACGATTCTAAGAGACGAGGGCCCTACTTGCTCAGAGCCTTCATCTCGCTGGGATTGGACAAACCCCTTTAAGACTCGCACATCTCGGACAGATCATCTGCAGATCATTCCCGCTGGATGATCTAGATCTTTCAGGACAGATAGATGTATGATCTATATGATCTGCATGGTCTAGGTCAAGTTGCCGGGTGAGAGCCGTATAATCTGCATGATCTAGGACAGGTTTCCTGGGTTGGATCTGTACTATACAGGTCCTGCACATCATCTCATAACGGCAGGTTAGTATCTAGATGATATATGTGTAGATGATCTATCCGTGGATGATCTTTCTGTAGATTATATATCTGTAGATGATCTGTCCGTGGTGTGGAGACATGAGAGGGGGAAATTGTCAGGAACCAAAAAAAAATGTCGATTACCGCATCGGCTGCTGGGGTTTTACTCGGGGATATGGGGCTGTGTCTGAATTGCATCGCAAGGAGATTTCTCGACACCCACGCAGGGCAGCATGATGGATAGCTGCTGTGTTACTGTTGTTGCACGCTCTTCCTAGAAAGTCGGCTTGCACACGTCGGATAGATAGATCATCTACAGATAGATCATCTAGATCCTGACCTGCCGTTCTGAGATGTTGTGAAAATATCCATGTAGTACAGATCCGCGGTGACATCGAAAACTTTTATCAAAACTCATTTTCCGCAAGCTTAAGTGTGATGCTTGCGCTACTGTAGATCGTGCAGATTATACGTACGGCGCCCAGACGGGCAACATGAGCTACAGCAGATCGTAACAGATCCTACAGATCAGGAATCTAGCTGCCCTGAAGTATCTAGATCACTAAAGCGGGAATCGATTACCAGGTATCTGCCCGAGGTGTCTAAGGTTGATGAGGCCGTACTTTTTTTTAGGTTATTCGATCGCTATACCTTGGATCCCAATACCTAAAGGTAGGCGTAATATTACTACAGCGCTTCTAACGATCCATTAACGACCCTAACGGTGCCGTCCGGTTCTGCTACGTGACCTCGTGATGTTGCTTGGCAGGCGTGTCCGCGGTTGAGGCTGACGTGGAGGCGAAGAAGGTGGTGGTCACGAGCGACGGGGCCACGACAAAACAGGCCATGCTGGATGCCTTGCTCAAGTGGTCTTCGGCTAGCGGCAAGACCGTGGAGCTCGCCAGCGATTAGTCAAGGCGACGGAACACACCGCGCGAACATATCTTGAATGCTTTCCCTTTTGGCTTTATTCGGTGCTTACTATAAAGAAGCGACAGCGCGAAAGAAGCGAAAGCGCGAAAGAAGCGACAGCGCGAAATGATCGATTGGTGTATCCTGGCATGCCTCCCTCTGCTGCTGCTGTACAGACATGGATTGGGCTGTAGAATTCCTGTTTTTTTGTGTGTTTGAGGACAACTGTGTATGGTAATCCAGCCCCTGGTACATAGGTAGGTTATGACGGGCAGGGGTTTCCAAGATGCCACTCTGGCGTCATGACGGGTGTGGGGCGGGGTGAGGTGGCACGAAACACAGGACACCATGGCGCCCCCCCCCCCCCCCCCCCCCCCCGCCAGGGTCCTCCCTCGGCAAGGGGGCACAAGAAACAAATTCCCGAGACCCACGCTACGAAATCCCCCCCCCCCCCCCCCCTCCCCCCAGGAGACGGTGTGGTGCTACATACAGCTCGGGTTGGTCAGTGGGAAGGGCGGCGGTAGTTCATGCTTATAGCCCTTCCTGCCGTCGGCGCTCGCGAGTGTTTTGGCGACTCGAAGAGTCTCGCGGGAAAACTAAGTATTGCAATTGCTGTGCTACGAGTACCGCCATTGTTTTAAACGCTCTATCGAGCGGGTTGCGGTTTGGTCTCCTACTAGTTGTACTTGGCAGGCGCAGGCAGATCTTTGGTCGATGCGCGCGAACCATTTATCCCGGCACCCTCGCTTTTTGGAGACCAAGGCACTTGGAATTAGTGTGGGGGTCATTTTTGGAGGGGTAATAACGAAGGGCCGTTTTTTTTTCTTCTTCTACTGTTTTTGCGCCCGTCGAACGTGTCTTGATTATATTTCGGGCACGCCGGATGTTCATCGAGGTCTGGTGGTGGCGCTTGGTTGCTTGGCACGCGATTTGGCGCGTCGGGCTTTTCATCCAAGCCCTGTCGCTGACTGCATCATCTAACATCTGCTATCTACGTATGATACGTATATTTGTTGATGCTAATTTTCGGGGTATTCCCCACAGGATAAGGAAACTTCCGACGGGGTAATAAATTTAGAAAAAAACGCACCAGGAGGTAACACATAAAATTGGACGGTGGTATATAGCTAGCCCTGTTTTTTCGAACGGTGAGAGGCGCGGTGGACACTTGTCGAGGGGGTGGAAGCGTTGCGGTCCCCGGGAACCAACTCCAGCGTTAAAACTCCAGATTGGGGACAGCACCAGGAGGTAACACATAAAATTGGACGGTGGTATATAGCTAGCCCTGTTTTTTCGAACGGTGAGAGGCGCGGTGGACACTTGTCGAGGGGGTGGAAGCGTTGCGGTCCCCGGGAACCAACTCCAGCGTTAAAACTCCAGATTGGGGACAGCAAGGAGAAGAAGACGCGGCGTGTTTACAAGGAGATACCATACGTCGTATACTGACGTCGTGTGTGCGAGGAGATATAATAGTACCTGGGACAGTGTCCACACCTCCCCCCACCCCCCACCCCCACCTTATTGTTGGCGCTACTACTGCGAAAAGTATCCCGCACGAATTACAAGTAGTTTTTTTCTCAAAAATGTGGTCGCAGGGTTCTAGAGGGGTTCAATTTTAAGCAAGGCGTAAGTTGTGGGATAAAAACGCCAACTTGAAAAAAAAAAAATCACGGCTTTTGGCGCTTTTACTACTACTACTCCTGCTGTACTTTGCAAGTCCTGCCATTTCGGTGGTTCGCGATATACAGGGATGACCTCACACCTGTGTGTGTGTTTTTCACATTACACCGTTCTTTCTAACAGTCAACATTCAGAACATCCAGTGCCCGTGTCGATTGTACAGCAGGATCTTAGGAACCATTTTCGCCCACCTACAGCAGTAACGATAACGGACTCTGGGTCAAGTCACCCGTAGCGTGCCGGTCCGGTCGCGATCCGATCTCGGCACTTTTAACCTCCTCACCTCGCCGTTTCACTACTCTACTATTGTACAGTGTTGTTTTTTCTTGCTCTATTCCTGAGTACGTAAATAGCAGCATTTGTGCCCAGATTACGGGTGGGTGCAGTAAACAAACACGTACTGGTATGTGTGTGATGAACACACACACGCCCATCATCAGCGACGCATTTTTATGTGTTTGTCTCCCCCCACAGCAGCAACCGTTCCGTCCTTGTTTGTGTCGTATACGAAGTACTGTATCACTCGTACGACGTATGATAGTAGCAGTGCACGCAAGCAAAAAAGGCGCTTTTTTTGCTTGTAGACGAGCGTAAGACACATACATTTACGTAAACGATTGAGTGTAGTATCCGCTTTAACTCTTCCTGCGCAACACCCTAAACTTGTTCAGCGAAGCTACCGTAGGGACACCAGCGGGGTGAGAGCTACAGGAAGCATATCGTCTCGACCCATTCAGAACTGAAAATGTATCCCACACTAATTCCAAGTAGTTTGTCCCCAAATATTCGGGACCAGTTTCTCAAGGGGTTAAAAGCACATACCAACACCACCACCTCATCATCATGGGCATGCATGAAAATATTTTTTAACAGTCGAACGGCGACGAGGGGCACCAGCGCGCGGTGGGCCTACCATACGGCCCGCCAGGAAGAAACACCTAACCTGAGCAAAGCCTTGGAGCCTTGGTGTGACACCATCATCTTGAACAACCTTGAGCATAGATAGGCAATACCTGGTAGATTTGTAGTATTAATAGTGGCACTCGAGGCTGAGCACGATTTCTTAACCCGTTTTTTTTTTTTTTTTTTTTTTTGTCGGTCCTCCAAAATGTGAGCCTTTAATATTCGTGTTTTATTGGGTTATTTCGTATTCGTCGGCCTATACGGTAAAGTCAGCGTCCTCCCAAGCGCAAACACCACCTACTATTAATACTATACTGGGGAAGGGTGAAAAACGCCCTGAACATCGAACACAAGCGACCGGGAGAGGCGCCACCACCAGCGGTGAGCCTAGTTAGTTAGGCAACGCCCCCCACAAAGTGTCAACACCACCTAAAGGCACCATTACTATCATAGCGCTGAAATCGACCAGCTACATACCCGAGGGACACCCCCGCCAGCGGTGAGCCTATGAGGCAGCGTCGCTTCAAGCGCCAATACCACCACTTCCGCCGGAGGGTGAAACACGTTCTCAACTCGGAGCGCCAACACCCAGCATATAATGTACATTACCTCTTAAAAGGGGTCACGGCCGTAAAAAAACAGGGGTGTTCACGGGGTCCGGTCAAGTCTCGCGGGTGAGGTCGGGTCGGGTCGGAAAAGGGTGACCCGACTCGATCCGCCGACCCGACCCGACCCGTGAGGGTGTGAAAACCTCCTGACCTGACCCGGCCCGTGATAGTTTAATAAGGGTGACAAGGCCGTAAAATCCACCGGGTGTTCACGGGTCAGGTCAAACCTCACGGGTGAGGTCGGGTCGGGTCGGAAAATGGTGACCCGAACCGACCCGTGAGAGTTTAATGAGGGTGACAAGGCGGGATAACCCACCGGGTGTGGACGGGTTGGGTCAAACCTCGCGGGTGAGGTCAGGCCGGGTCGGGTCGGAAAAGGGTGACCCGACCCGACCCGTGAGAGTTTGAAAACCTCGTGACCTGACCCGACCCGTGAGAGTTTAATAAGGGTGACAAGGCCGTACAATCCGCCGGGTGTTCACGGGTCGGATCAAACCTCACGGGTGAGGTCGGGTCGGGTCGGGAAAGGGTGACCCGACCCGACGCTCGACCCGTGAGAGTTTCAAAACCTCCTTACCGGACCTGACCCGACCCCACCCGTGACATTCCAATTTTTTCCTGACTCGACATTGCGGGTCGGGTCATGACCCGTGAAGAGCCTTGCCTAAAATCGAACCCCAACGACTACGAGTAAGGCACATGTACTATAAAACCCGGCACGATCGATCGAATCACGAGGGGGAAAAGCGGCGACCGGATCCAGAGAGGAAAAGTCCCGATCGAATCCAGAGGGAAAAATCGCGCTCCTCCTCCTCCTCCTCCTCCGCCGCACGAACAAAAACATATATAGATAGGGCACCTCAGGGAACGCTTACCATCCCGGCCGGAAACGCACGCTGGTATATATGATCGTACTACACAAGCTGGTGTTACGGTGGTCGGCAGTAACACGAGGTAACACGGCAGACTCTCAGTGGAGCTATCGATGCCAGCAAGCGGCACACCCCTTCCACGTATGCTTCCTCGCACCAACCGTTTCAACAACTTCAATTTATCCCACACGTATGATATAGATCATCTACAGATAGATCTGATAGATCATCTACAGATATATCATATAGATCATCTACAGATAGATCAGATAGATCATCTACGGATATATCATACAGATCATCTACAGATGGATCAGATAGACCAGACATATCATCTACAGATAAATCAGATATACCATCTACAGATAGGCCAGATAGATCATCTACAGATAGATCAGATCGATTATCTACAGATAGACCATCTAGATCATCTAGATCCTAACCTGCCGTTCTAAGACATGTCCAGCATCCGCACAGTTGCAGATCCAGCCCAGGAAAAACACGTGTCCTTATCTCATAGATGTATGCAGATGATACGACTCCCATCCGGCAACATGATGAGCAGCTATAGACCCCTACGTACAGATCAGGAATGTATCTGCAGCCCCGAAATATTTAAGAGCATAATTCAAGTGGAAATCGACGATCTGTCCCGTGTGAGTGAACTATTCACTATTCCCAACAACCATGGTGCAAACAAAGGTTGAATATTACGCGTGTTGCGTTTCGCACACCAACCACTCACCAATTAAATTCAATGATTGCCAGACAAAAAGCAATGAAACAAAAGCTATAATACCATAATACCATGTTCCGCGTGTCATGTAAGCAATAAAGCCAATTCGTATAAATAAAAAAACTTGGGGGGGGAGGGGATACTCGTACACAGATCGTGGAAGAACCCTCGACCAATAAAAGCTGGTCCCCGCTTGCTTTCAATCCAAAGGACAAAAAAGAGCGACAACAGGAAACCGCCCGAACCTCGCATCACGAGCGGAGGGAGGGAGTGGCGGCAAAAATAAGAACAAAACCAACAAGAACACCACTATCGGAGAGGAGCACAGCCGCTAGACTGAAAACAAATGGCACCACTCCCTGGCCGGAAATATAATACCCGCTCGATATTCATAGCAGTCCTTCAAACGTTGACTATATTCCCGGCCATAGTGCTTGGTATGTAGGGTACCGGGTATACAGCAGTAGCGATTGAAGCAAAACCCTCAAAAGGGGGCGGAGGGGAGGGGGGGGGGGGGGGGGGGGCGCGGGCCGACAACTATCAATTCACTGCCTGTAGTGTGCTACGACGTTGGCTGCGTACAAAAACAAAAAAACACACACACGAAACAAAAAAATCCATCAAACAAAAACACGTCAAAATACAAAATACAAAAACGCACGCACGCGCCTCGGCTGTGGTGAAAACATACAAAAAACGTTTGGTACGTTTTGGTGCGGCTACCCCCCCCCACCCACTCCCTCCCTCCCTCGACCAATACGCCTAAAAAAACATAAGAACGTGCATGATCGCGGTCGGCTTCGCGGATCAGACACACACAAAAACTCAACGAGATGCCCTCCCCCCCTTTCCCTCCCTGAAAATCGATTGTTCTCCCTTCCCCTCCCTCCTCCCTCCCTCCCTCCCTCTCCCTGCCGGCGGGCCGTGAAGAGGCATGCGCTTACCCTGCCGGCACTTGATTGCCCTCCCCGTGCCTGCAGGCAGGGGCCATGAAGCGGCCTATATACGCTTATAACCCAGAAAAAAAACACACACACGCCTTTTTTTCTTGGCAAAAAAACACATTTGTTTTTTCTACTATAAAGGTCAGCCCCATGTTTTATCCGTGCGTCGCTTTTGTGAACCCGACGTTTTGTTTCCGGATTTTTTTGTTGTACCTCGGCACTGGTTCACCCGCAGGCAGAAGAAGCCGCGAGTATAGGTTTGATGCAGCGCTGCGGCAGCGGACGATGCAGCAGCACGCTACCGGTAAATACCACCCCATCCCCAGATCCAAGGACCGTTTGTGTATTCCTATTTAATCCAAACGGTCGTATCTTTCGAGAAAGAGTGATATGATACTACAGTAAGTAACTCACTGCTGTCACGCGAAAAAAAAACGCCGATTACTAACACTGCTGCAGTATCATTAAGAAGATTCGGCGGGCTTTTTTGACGCGCAAACAAAAAAAAAAAAAAAATCCCCTGCAGTACTACTCGTAATATACAAGAAAAAATCGGCGAGGGAAAAAAGGGAGAAGGAGACCCTATAAAATACGACCAAAAAAACAAAAGGTTACCGTAACACCATCCGTACGTCCGTACGTTCATCACAGCCTACGAGGTCTTACTCCTTTTTAATATTCTACCCCCCTCACTACGGCCATGCAGGACATGAGTACACCCCCCCCCCCCCCCTGTTCATACGGTCTCGAGCATGCATGACCTGGGCACACACCCCCTGGCTACTCCCTGGTTTCGCGGCCGCGAAGAGACATAACTCGTAAAGAGAGAGAGAGAATTTGAGAGCTCGGACAGAGACAAGAGACAGACAGAGAGAGAGATAACCCATCCGACCTTTTGAGGCGAAGCCTCTTCATTCATCTCCCGACTCCTTACCACGCACAGCTACGATACCAAAACAAAGAAGGAAAAAAAAAAAAAGGGAAACGAAACGAAACACTACGGTGAAAAAAAGGAGCGACCCCCCCCCCCCCCCCCCCCCGCACGAATCAAACAAAAGCAATCTCGATCGGCGAAACAAAAGAAAAAAGAAAATAAGACATCGTCCTACGCACGCATGCATAACTACGAGCTATTTTTTTTCATAATTATTATTGGCAGCCGGCCCAGGCCTCGCTTTTCTTTTACATCAGGGGCTGCCCGTGCGGCCCACCTCCCGGAGGGCGGGGGGGGCAGAAGCATTCCGCCAGGCCGCACGTGATGATGCAGCAGAACGCGCGTCGGAGGCAGAAGCAGAGGTCGTGGATCGGGCCGCAGCAGCAGCACAGGTCGAAGACTGCGAATGGTTGTGGTGGGCAGAGAGCGGGGTGGGTCACCGGACGGCGGTTGAAGCGCCGAAACATAAACGTCGAACGGGGGGGGAAGCGTTGAGCCGGGCGGGGAGGGGGGGGGGGGGCAAGGGAGAGCGGCGGGTGAGGCGGGGGGGCGCTGGGTAGGAGGCTGGGAGGTAAGGAGGAGGGGAGAGGGTTGGGGTGGCGAAGAGGGGGGGGGGGAGGGAGAGGGAGGAGGGGGAGGGGAGGGAGGAGAGGGAGGGAGGGTGGGGGGCAATCTTTCAGCACTGCCGGGGTACTCGTAAGGGTATGGAGAGAGGTTGCATTTTTGTATGCATTAGACGCCTGACTTTGTTTGCCGTACGCCTTGACGGGGCTCGGCATGAAACAAAGCCTTACGTAGTGGTGGACGGTAGGGGTTAGACTTTGTTTGCCGTACGCCTTGACGGGGCTCGGCATGAAACAAAGCCTTACGTTGTGGTGGACGGTAGGGGTTAGAAAGTCCAACACTCGTCATCGCTTCACTCGCCAGATACATGCGGCGGCCGCGCTATAGCAGTACTCGTACGAGTAGTCTTCACCGTGTTGTTGATCCACAACTCGTACCAGATAAAAGTACTAAATATAATTACGATTTTTGTGGTGGTCCGCACATGTTTTTTCAGATTGTCCAAAACGCGCGGGGAAGCCGCGACGCCTGCTACGGTAGAGGTAGCACTTTTTGGGTGAATCGTTTTCTGAACGATCGGGCTCCTTAACCCAAATGCGTCGGACTTTCATTTTTGTGACGAATAATGTTTCAGAGTATACTTCGGTCATGATATATCTCATCCGGCAGCACTTTTATTTTCCTCCAGAACCATTTTTTCGGTGAGGTATGACGCTCCTTAAGTGAGGAGCTCAGAAAAAAAATGGCGCACCTCTATCGCAGCACGTGTCCCGCGTACGGGTCGAGCCTTAGCCTGGGCTAGGGTTGGGGTCAGTGTTAGGGCTAACGTTAGGGTTGGGTTGGGTCGACGTCTTCTCGTGATTTTTTTTTAAAAAAAAGTAAAAAAACACTTAAAAACAGCAAAATATCATATGATATATTTGGTACTATATCTGGTACGATTTGTGGGCCAAAGACACGGCGGTGAAGGCACCTCCGCAATAAATACATTTAGGGGTCAATCGCGGTTCAGAGGAGAAACTGGCCTCAAAAGCACAAGGAGGAGTTAACAAAGTGACGAAAGGAAACCGTGCCACACAAAGCCGGCCGCAATTCACACGCAACAACGAAACCGTGCCACACAAGGCCGGCCGCAATTCACACGCAACAACGAAACCGTGCCACACAAGGCCGGCCGCAATGCACACGCCACAAACAGGAGCGGCACACCATACCAACCAATCAAGAGACGGGCAGGCAGGGAAAAACGAGGTCGAACGAAGCTCCGCCGCCGTCGCCGCCACCGCCGCCGCCACTGTTGGTTTGAGGTTTCGCCGCAGCCTCCCCCGCAAAGCAGAGGTTAACGCCCCCAAGTCAGGGTTGCCGTGTACTGCGTAGATTGTCCGCGATTCGAGTTTGTACCGCCGCTCCAAAGGCGACAACCGGCGCCAGAAGCTACAGGTTGATTGCTGCGTTCGGGCGTAAAAGCTAGATACCGTAAATTGTAAATTGTCCGCGTTCGCCAAAATCGTCCGCGTCCGGCTGTTACCATAACGGGGGGACCATACCTGGTACGGTAGTAAATAATACCTACGGTATACACAAAAACCTATATATTTCCATTTTTTTTCCGAACAATAATTAGTCCCCTATGTCCTATGGTATGGTCCTCCGTAATAGCCCTGTTGAGAACCGTCTACGAGCAGCGTGAGCGCGCAGTAGTACGCGTAGGATCCCGCTGGCTGCACCGGCGTCGTCCATACACAACCGTAGGGGTCCCCCAATAAGGCGGTATCCCGATATAAGGCGGTATCCCGATATAAGAGGGTATCCCGATATAAGACGGTATCCCGATATAAGGCGGTGTCCCGATATAAGGCGGTGTCCCGATATAAGGCGGTATCCCGATATAAGACGGTATCCCGATATAAGACGGTATCCCGATATAAGGCGGTGTCCCGATATAAGGCGGTGTCCCGATATAAGGCGGTATCCCGATATAAGGCGGTATCCCGGTATAAGGCGGTATCCCGGTGTAAGGCGGTCTCCCCATATAAGGCGGTCAAAATCGCTTGGCGCGACTGGGGAATGACACTCATAACCTGGAACGAATAAGGCGGCATCCCTCCATAAGGCGATCATATTCATCGTAGTTCAGACATCTATTTGTATCACCCCCCATCCAAACCAGTGATAAGTGGCTGTAATCGCCAACTTTTATCGTCAATCTTCATCGTCAGTTTTCCCCTCTCAAGTCTCGAGAGGGTTAACCCCTTAAGAACGGGTCCCACGAATTTTGGGGACAAAATACTTGGAAATAGTGTGGGACATTTTTTTTCAGTTCTGCGTGGGTTAAGAAGCAAAATTGCCCCCGTGTTCGGGTGTTTTTGTTTGTACCGCCGCCCAAAACGGAAACTGGTGTGGTGCCCGAAGCCACCGTTTGTAAAAAAAAGTTCACACCTTGGACAGATAGATCATCTACAGATTTATACTCATCGGACCTTTAGATGATCTACAGATAGGTCATCTACAGAATGTATCATCTACAGATGGATCATCCACAGATATATAATGTACAGATAGACCATCTACAGATTTTTCATCTACATATAGATCATCTACAGAATAGAGCATCTACAGATGGATCATCCACAGATATATCATGTACAAATATAATAGATCGTCCACAGATGGACCATCAACAGCTAATCTCCAGATATATCATCTACAGATGGATCATCTACAGGTAGCTCATCTACAGGTAGCTCATCTACAGATATATAATCTACAGATATATATCATCTACAGATATATCATCTAGATATGTCATCTCCAGATATACCATATTCAGATAGATCATCTACATATAGACCATCTACAGATAGATCATCCACAGATAGATGATCTAGTTCCTCACCTGCCGTTATGATATGTTGTGCAGGATTTGTGTAGTACAGATCTAACCCAGGAAACCTGCCCTACCGCCTGCAGATTACACGGCTCCCACCCGGCAACATGAGCTAGATCATACAGATCATACAGATCATACAGATCATACAGATCAGGAACATATATTCCCAGAAAGATCTAGATCATCGAGTGGGAATGATCTATACGATATGTCCGACGTTCGTAAAAGTAGAAAAAAAAGGCACCGCATCTGTTAAGATAAGACAAAACAAACAAAACGGTGAAAACCCACCTTCAAGCAGCGTGTGCATTGTATATGTACAGCAGTACCTCGATCGCACGTGCTACGTATGTATAATACGTTAGGGGGTGTCTGACCTCATGAAGGTTTTACGTTATAAATCATGTGACGACTGATGTACGTATAATACCCTGGATGATAGCACAATATGAAGGTTGAGTTTCGACGAAATCCTCCATCTCAGAGCGGAAAATTTTTCACGAACGGCCGTCAGCCTCTTAATCATCGAAGCTGCACGTACCTGCCTGCGACCACGGACAATTACGGGGGGACCATAGTAAACACTAGTAAATAGCACCTACGGTACACACAAAAACCTATACATTTACCTATTTTTGCCAACAAAAATATGATCCTCGTATTTACTATTAATAGTGTTTACTTAAGTCCCCCGTAAAAGCTTTTTGGCGATGAGTTCCATGAGAACAACAACAAAGACGTCAACATTCTGCGCACGGCCGCCCACCATTCCCAGAAACAGACATAACATGCACGACATCAATCAGCACCCCGCACCGCAAACCAGCCAGGACAAAAGACACAAGACAGGCCACACGACACTTTCTCGCAAGCGCAGCGAAGCGACAAGCAGCAAAATCCATGATAGAATGTCCGCTCGCGCCGCACTACATACTTGTACGTACGGCAGCAGTGTATATCCCGCTCGCTCTCTCACATGGCCCCCCGTGCCCGTGCGGCGGTCCCCCGTGCGGCGGTCCCCCGTGCGGTCCCCCGTGTCCACCGCCGTGACCACCGCCGTGACCACCGCCGTGTCCCCCTCCTCCTCCTGGTCCTGAAAGAAAAGAGCAGGGCGGGATGGGATGGGATGGGATGGGATGGGATGGGATGGGATGGGATGGGATGGGATGGTGGGGTAGGTGGGTAGGGGTAGGGTGGGGCCGGTGGGATGGGAGGTGGGGGTTGGGGTGGGGTAGGGGTGGGGTGGGGCGGGCAAGTGGGAGCGGGAACGGTTGCGTTAAGACATTGGAGGAGGCTGGAGCTTTGGAGGTACAAATACATATTTCGTGTATACTTCAAAAGGAAGTGTTTATAACAACAAACAGTAGTGGTATGCACATACGATGCCGGCGTATACTTTGGGGTTCCCTGGTACCAAACAATGTTGTTTTTGTTCATACTCGGGAAGGTACCCCCCCCCTCGGCACCCGTGCACCCCCTAGAGTATCATACCCTACGGTTAGGAGTATCATACCCTATCATATATATACGGTTAAACACTAAACACTAGCCGTGAGTTGCATGACTAAAAGTCGATAGCTAGGTGTCACTCGTAGTCTAGTTGGCTATGGAAAGGTATTACGAGTATTACAGGGGACGATAGTGAATACGACCAAACATTGTTGGAGGCATGGTACATACATAGGTTTCTTGTGTGCACCGTAGGGCCCCTATTTACTACCGATATGTGTGTTCCCTTCGTGTTCCCCCAAAAATAGATCTACGACACGCGCGGCGGCATGCTCGTACTGCTGCAAGCCCTTCCTATTACTATCACCACGGGTGGGCTAGTGTAGTAAGATACTGTAGTAATCAGAATCCACACGATGCACCCAAAAACCACATAATATACCCCTATACTTAGACGCCATTTTTGGTTCTGATTGCTATGTGTTGCTATGCCCCCCATATTAGACGCTTGATAGACGTCGCACTCATCGTTCTTTTCGTCGCTTTACTATATACAATCAAGTCACAAAAGGGTTTTTAACGTTTTCGTCGTATGTACTACCGGTGCTTACGTGGAAATACAGTAACAGTTAAATCAGAACCAAATGGTACGTAGTGGTTCCTCTCAGTGCCGGTATGCGCCAGCCAACACTACCGGCACTATAGCGGGAACCGGCATCATACTCCGGACGTTGCCACACGGGTTAATCCCATCTATTTGTATGCCAAGCGCCAAGCGATTTCACAGGCACTATATATAGCGGGCAGTCGTCACTACTTAATCAGCCCTTTCGAGGGACAACTACTGCTGTACGTACAAGTATGGTGTTCAAGCATAGGGGGGTATCATATGTATGATATAATACTTAGTATGTACATTTCGGGCCATCGTGGGTTCTGATTACTACCTGATACCAGGTATGTATTACTATGCCCCCCCCGTGAAATTCTTGCATTCGGCACCCATGTCGCCTGCTGCATTGGTTCCTGTTCGTCAAATGCAAGTACCCGGGTATCATTTACTCTACGTACGAGTACGTATCGCATAGCAGTATAATACTGCCTTGTTGTGCTTTTCGGATGCAGTACGTTGGCATGGCATTGCATTGTCCACTGCATTTGCGATGTAATATTTATGTCTCGTAGTGTGTGTGACCACAGAGCTTGATGAACACTCGAGACAGCTTAAAATAATTACAGCGCGTAGTAGCGAAATGTCGCGAAACGATCATGGTTTTCGCTCAAACAAAATGGCACATATTCAGCTGACCAGGCCAGTTTTTGGAGAGCCATTTTTTCCGAACCCCCGCAACTTCATACGATAAAACACAAATAGTCTGTACACTGGCAACCCTGGCCGTTCCCTCCCTCAGCCAATACAGCAGTAGTACTGCCAGTACACACCACAGTCAGTAGTCAGTAGTATGGCAGTGTACACTGGGCCAGGGCCCCGTCTTGAAAACTGAGAGCGTGTTTCCTTGTATCCCGTAAACCATCTCTTAACCCCCTAAGAACTGGTCCTACAGCAGTTTCAGTTCTGAATGGGTGAAGTCGGGCGCGTATTGCCTCCGCAGCACTCCCGATTAAGAATAAAGGGCGCGAGCGCCGTAACAGGGTGGTCTGCTACCATGCCGTGCGCGACGGGTGTGCTCTGCTGTGCCGTCTGGGTCATCCTAGGATATACTAGCGGGTTTCCTCCTGATATGAAGGTGCTTCTGCGAGTCCACCTATCTAGCCGGGGGCCAGCATGCGCGCGACGGGTGTGCTCTACTGTGTCGTCTGGGTCATCCTAGGATATTCTATATTCTAGCGGGTTTCCTACTGATATGGAGGTGCTTCTGCGAGTCCACCTATCTAGCCGGGCGCGCAGCTACGCTGGCCCCCGGGCTCCTGCTGAGTTTAGGGGTATTCGTAGGCGTGGAGGTTTGAGTGACCGCTTCTTTGCGTGCCTCATATGTATCATACGCAGTACGTAGCTCGGGGGGGGTCAGAACGAACCCGCTTCAACCAACTTTCAACCCGTCCGTGTAAAAAGTTCGCTTGTTTTGGCTTTTGTCACAGGGATTCAGAACTGAAAAACTTATCCCACACCAATGCCAAGCAGTGTTAGTGTTGTCCACAAAAACGGGGGACTGGTTCTTAACCCATTCAGAACTGAAAATAATGTCCCACACTAATTACAAGTAGTTTGTCCCCAGAACGGGGGACCGGTTCTTTACCCATTCATGACTGAAAAGGATGTCCCACACTAACTATAAGTAGTTTGTCCCCAATTTCGTGGGACCAGTTCTTCAGGGGTTGAGGTATATGACACCCCTTTTACGGCATAGCGAGCAAAACAAGGATACCATTTGTGTTACGGCCCGTCTACGGGCAGCGTCAGCGCCCAGCACTCGTAGAGTACGGGTATGATAGGATCGAGTTGCGCCCGTGCCGCAGCACGACTCCCTTGCATTGCAACCCCGACGCCAATATTGTGGTAGTGTGGTTACAGCAGCAGGATCATAGTGTGATAGTATCATAGTATTAATAGTATCATCTCCCAATCACGTAGAGGCCCGTTGCTGTGATCGTCACATGCTATCGTCAGTTCTCCTTTCTCAATTCCCAGGGTTGTCTTTTATTTAGTTTTTTTTTCTTTTATTTAGTTTTTCTTTTCGTTTTCTTCTTCTCTTTTCGTTCATTTTTGTTTCATTTCGTTTTTTTTTTGTGTTTTCTCCCTTTCAACGCATCTGGATTGCTATCATAGCAGGGGTAGGTCGTGCCTGTCGTATAAGGCAGTTGCATTGCCCGCTTTGCTTACTCCTAATGTCCGATCTCACAACTGCTTTGTTCATCGTCGTATTATATACCGGTACGTATTATACGTATACAGCAGAATAATAATAATCACTCGCTCATACAGGAACAAATAATCAAATATTAATAATAGTGAGACAGTAATCCATGGCGAGGTGGCACAGGGGCGAAGCGGAGAGGAGTTGGCCACGTCATGCAGCTGAGGACGCCAAGAGAGGCGACAAGGGGAGGGGGGGGGGGGGGGGGCAGACGTAGCTGATACAGCTGTAGATGAATGCAGAACGAAATGGTAGATCTTGTGGCAAGGTATGCGGTTGCGAACCAACGAGCTGCTGCTGATTCAATTATTGTTTTCTTTTGTTGATTTGTTTCTTGTTTGAAGTTTCCAGCAGGGGCGGGTAATCGGTTCGAACTAACGAGCTCTTCGAAATTCAATATATTGGTTTTCTTTTGTTTGATTTGTTTCTTGTTGAGTATCAAGGCAGGGAGGAGGTATGGCGTTTCGACTACGAGCTCTCGAATTCAATTATTGTTTTCTTTTTGTTTGTTTGTTTCTTGTTGAGTTCAGCAGGGGGGGTATCGGTTCGACTACGAGCTCTCGAATTCAATTATTGTTTTCTTTTTGTTTGTTTGTTTCTTGTTGAGTTGTTCAGCAGGGGGGGCGCGGCGGCGGTAGTGTGTGTGTGTTCTTCACATTAAACCTTCCTTTCTACCCGTCGCACCGACTCTTGACCTAGAGGTGGGTACCGGTAAAACAAAAACCGGTTTGAACCAGTTTTTAGAAACCCAGCAGGCGTGTACGAGTAGCCGGTTTTTGACAAAAAAAACGCGTTTTTTTTCGCCGGTTTAACCCGGATATAACCGGAAAAACCGGATAAAACCGGATAAAAACCGGACAAAACTGGTTTGAACCGGTGTGTGTGTGTTCTTCACATTAAACCTTCCTTTCTACCCGTCGACATCCAGCACACCCAGTGTCCGTGCCGATTCATCATCCTAAAAAGGTACCAGTTCTGTGGTCACAAAACTACGACACAGAGCATTACTACGCCCTCAGGCACGTAAGAGACAGCAGACAATGCAATTGCATAACGTGACAGGGCCAAGACCTTACCCTGCTAGCAAATCGCAAGCTGTGCATGCCCAAGAGAAAAAAAAAGAGAAAAGAAAGAAAAAAAGCGAAAAGCGCAAAAATAATATGAAAGTAAACATTACTGAGCGCCCAATCAACAATCCAAGCAACCAAACAAAAGCCATGACAAAAGTAAAAATAAAAAAGTGTCGTGCCTTCTCCCAGATGAGATGCGCACATCTAGTTAAAAGAAAACCAAATGCAAATGAAACGAAAACGAAATTTTGAAATGAAATGAACCGAAAAACAAAAAAAACAGGTGCCAACAAAGCCAAGCACTAAGCAAACGGCAGAATAGGAACAGGGCAGCCCAGAGCGCAACACCAAAGTACCTTCCATGCAGCTGAGGCAGGTCTGTAGCCGGTAAGTACAGGCAGGCTTCTACCAGCTAGTCCGGCTCTGTACTGGTACTTACCTTCTGTTTGCCGTCTCTTTCCTGCTTTCGTCCGCCGCGGTTTTCCCTACGAACCCTCCCACCCTCTGCTCATTCCTTGCGGCGCCACCCATACAACGGCATACGTGGCACTTCCTATCCTCAGTATCCTTTTCGTTCTGCTTGCCACACACTGAGAGTCCAGGAAAGAGAAGAGGAAGTAACAAAAAACAAAATGTATACGTACGTAGCTAAGCAGCCAAAGAAAGTCCTAGGGAAATCCGGGGGGGCGGAGAGACAAAGGCAAAAGCGATCACGGCAAAAAAAAACAATAAAATAATAAAACAAAATAAATGGATGATGCGAGGAATTGTAGCATCGCTGTCGTGCCCGCTACAACAGGCGGTACACCAAGCAAAAAAAAAAAAAAAAAAAAAAGATCACCAGAAATAACCAAGGGAAACAACACCCAGTTCGCCATCCACCCAGCCAGGTAGTACTTCTTCCTCATCACAGTGATAAGAACGAGAGTAACAATGAAACTAAAGAAGACGAAACCAAACGAAAAAAACACAACAGAGCCGCGTTCGAAGCAGCTACAGAGGTGCGCGGCACGGGACTTACTAGTCAGCCTGGTACCTTGCTATCCTGTCGGCTGTCTCCCTCCTGCTTTCATCAACCGCGGTTTCTGTACGACTGTTGCCCCCTCCCTTCCCATTCCCTTGGGCACCCCCCGCGACGGATGCGTGGCGCTGTCTACTCAGTTCCGCCTGGACCTTGTGCCACCGGACCATGAACTGTTCAGCCGCTTCGAGGACCCCTCCGTACCACTTGCCCACTTCAGTTGCTGCAACGGTCCACGCTACCACCGGACAATTTTTTCACTGTTTCTCTACCGAATGAAACCATCACCAGTACTATTATGATGATAATATAGAGGATACACACAGCAGTAGTAGTGTTATACTTGGTATATGGTACCAGGTATACCATTATCATGCATACATACGTGTAAGTGTGTGCATCAACCATGCTCAAAACAGCAGATGCTCTGCTGGCGTGTTATAGTTGTCATATATCAAAACATATATAATACCAAGGTATACAAAACTTGCACGTACGACAACTGTATAATATACTTTCACTTGTTTTGGACTCTTTAAAAAAAAGTTGATTTTATTAGTCTGAAAACACAATATATTAAAATTAGTAAGGATTTTTATCTTGAAATTAGTGTGGATATTTTGACTTGGTTTTAGTGTAGTTAGACGCTCAGCAGGTAATACCCTCACAAATGTTTGATACCTTGAAATCACGCCACCCCATGCGCTGTGGTTGTGGCTCGGAATCCACATATAAACAGCACGTTTTTCACCCAAACATGCCGTCGTGTTCAATGATTTGGAGGCGTTTCACGTTACCATCCGGTTTTAACCAGTTTTCCGAAAACCGGTTAAAACCGGCTGAAAAAAACGGTTTTAGCCGGTTTTTTGTTTTGATAATAACGCCTCGTTATCCGGTTTTCGGTTTTTTTTTCTCGCCTCCCGGTGCCCACCTCTACTCTTGACACTTGACACGTACGTTGACACCAAAGATGTCAGGAGACGGTCAGTCAAGGGATAGCGGGCATCGGTCAAGCGTGTGGATCCGAGTGTTCTACACTAAAACCTAGTAGTTTATCGTCAGTCAAGGATAAAAAAAGACAAATTACCGTCAGTCAAGGAGTCAAAGTGCCGTCTCCTGACATCTTTGGTTGACACCGCTATTGATGAGAGCTATGGGTGATGACCCTATAAAAAGAGAGCTATGGGTGATGACCCTATAAAAAAAGATTATTTTTTTATAGGGTCATCACCATCACCCATAGGATGAGAGTACGAAGAAGATGGCAGAAGGCGTGGCATGGTCCCCGTATCGGTTTCGTAGCAGAGACGGGAACTCATGCTACTATGTATGTATATATCATCGCCTTGAAAAGATTTTTCTCTTTTCTCTCTTGTGTCTTCTTTCTTGATTTTTGCCATTGTTTCCTGTTTCCCCGCCGTCCCATGCCGGTGCCTTCCTCTTCGTATTCGTGTTGCTTCGCCCGTTCAGCAGTTATCTGTTCCTCTTGGGCACGTATACTTTTCTTGTATGATACATATAATAGGAGCGCTTCACAGATGCTCCGAGTCCCTTGGGGTAAAGTAAGGAGTATTGGAGATAAAACACTTCAGGTACTCGGAGTATTTCGGGGTTCGATACTCCGAGATACTGCTCATACTCGGAGTATTTCGGGTATGAACACTCTCGATACTGCCCGTACTCGGGAGTATTTCGGGGTCCGATACTGCGGGTACTCCTTGTACTCCGAGTATTTGGGGTTTCAGTACTGCTCATACTCCAAGTACTCCGAGTATTCAGACCGCCAGTACTCTAATGCTCTAAGTACTCGGGAGTACGAAATGTACTCGATACTCGGAGTATGCTCGGAGTGTAAAGTACGTTACAGTAGGAGCATATTTGCATCATTTGAAAGACTCGGCCGTCATTCCTACCAAGTTCTGGGAGCATGTGACTGGCGTTTATAGCATTTCAAAATTCACAGATGCTCCCATTACCTGCGAGTATAATTAGAGCATTTTAGAGAAAAAAATACTTCAGGTACTTTGTATACTCGCAGTATTTTTGTGTTCAATACTCTCGATACTCGGAGTACTCCGAGTAATTTTGATATTTGTACTCCGAGTACTGCTTATACTCGAGTATAAGTACTGCTCATACTCCCAGTACTCGGAGTATTTGGGCCTTCAGTACTGCTCATACTCAGAGTACTCCGAGTATTTAGGCCACCAGTACTCTAATACTCTCAGTACTCGGAGTACGAAAAATACTCGATACTCCGAGTATACTCGAGAGTATCGAGTATACTCGGAGCATTTGTGGAGCGCTTCTGTCTCCTTGCGTCATTTGTATTATGTTTCGTTTCATAATTCTGTTTTTTATTGCCTTTTTGTTCTTATTTTTCTGGTTTGGCTCGTGTCGTTGTGTCGTCAGTGTTCTCGTACCCGGCAAGTAGGTACGTTGGCATTTCACTTTTCGCTTTTCCCCATTTATTATTTGCGTTTATTTTAGATTTGGTTTTCCTTTTTTCTTTTTTTCTTTCGTCAGAGTCTGTGACCACAGAAATTGTACCATTTTTTTTTTTTTTTTTTTTTGTCCATCCCATTTATTATCTTCGCACTCCCGTCTTTCTCCCTCCCTAGTCGTAACTCAGATCCGGGGTCACAAAGTAGGCTCCTCTCCCTCCTCCCCCACCACGGTTCTTGCCTTGCATTTTTATCGCGAGAAGATTTCAGCACTTTCTTCCCTCGTCAACTCTCGTCGAATTTTGCTTACCCACGCTATAATATGCGCTCTCGACAGACGGTGTCATTTGAGAATAAAAACCTCAAAAAATGGAGAGAATCGAACCCTCGACATCCGGGCCTACAGGCTTCGTGGCTACCAGTTAGACCACCACTATATCCCTAAATATAAGCACCTTTTTCGCAATACTATTCAATTAAATGGTGCTTATATTTAGGGACAGAGTTGTATCTTTCTAGGAGTAGGAATGAGGACAGACACTCGTGGGTGTACTGACTGACTGGTGATGTAGTTGGGTAGAAATAACGTGGAAGACAACACACAGCAGCAGTGATGAATGAATGCCCTGTTGCGCCAAAGAACAGCCAGTGATGGGCTTAGCCTAAGGCCGTGCATTTACCAGAACAACTGATGTCGTCCAACGCGGGTACATCTATGAACGTGCACTCGTATACTGCTGCAGCTGTGGACTTCGTACCAACTGCTGCGGTAGATACGTATCATACTTGCTGTACTCATACACGATGAAGCAACACCCGGAACAACAGCAGTACGTACCTGATACACTGCTGTGTACTGCTGCTGCTGTGTACTGCTGTGCATGCGTTTTGTATAATGGTACCTGGTAGTAGTTTACTGTCTACAGCAGGAGTACACACGCACGAGTACATACCTGGTAGATGTACCCGCGGGACCCGCGGGTACATCCCGCGGGTACATCTGTAAAATACATAAAAGTGTAGCCATGGCTATGCCGCTTTCGACACGAGTAGAGTTAGAGCTGCAATTTGCACAGGCCGGCTTGGTCGAGCAGCGAGCACAACAGCACAACAGCACACAACGCTACGAGAGCTGAGAGAGCGTTCGACTGGAGAGCTGGACAAGTCGTGCACCGGTATTTTTTTCGATCAATCAAAAATATCTCAACTATCGTAATTACGGCGGTACGACCGACGGTATTCCCGCGTACCAAGTCAGTATTAATAGTGGACAAACACTGTTAGTGGATCTTCCTAAGGTAGCTAATTAGGCACTCTGATCCACTATCACCCTTTGTCCACCCCTCTACCAAGTATACGAACTCGTGTTATATATATGTACGAGAGTACATATCCTCTTTTTCGTGTTGCCTCGCCCGTGCAGCAGTTATTTATCTGTTCCTCTTGGGCACGTGTGCTTTTCTTCGAGGGGCGCTTCTGTCTCCCTGCGTCATTTGTATTATGTTTCGTTTTAGAATTCGTTTTTTTATTTGTCTTTTTGTTCTTATTTTTTGGTTCGGCTCGTGTCGTTGTGTTCTCGTACCCGGTTTAGCATCTCACTTGCTTTACCCATTCATTTTGCGTTTATTTTGTTTTGGTTTTTCTCTGTTTCGGTCTGTGACCACAGAATTTGTATCTCTCTATGATTAGGAATCAGGACAGGCACTGGGTGTACTGATGTGGTTGAGTATTATTAATACTGTACCCTTGCTGTACCTGGTAGTAGAAAGAACGGGTTTAATGTGAAGACAACAAACACAACACAGCTACGTACAGGTAGTACTATTAATATCAGAGTCCACGAAGGGCGACGTACCATCTATGAGCTCGTATGTATGACTGCGTATGATATGGGCTATGACTATGACCCTCCAAAATTTTGGAGGGTCATAGCAGGGTCATATAGCCCATAGAAGCCCATAGACCCAGGATGAGTGTTTGTCTATATAGCGGGTTCGTAGTTGGTAGGTAATGTGTACCCTGTAAGCTCGCACTTGGGTGCTCAGTGCTATTGTATCGTAGCACGGTTTACAGGGAAGCAACAAGCGGGGCAATCACCGTGGTCGTGGGCAGTGGGCAGCAGGGAGCAGATAATTCAGACATCCATGTTAAATTTAGTATAAAAAAATACCTGTGGCACATGGGTCTGTGAACACACGGGTAGATGCACGTTCAAAGGGAGTGCAAAGCACGGTCCCCAGCGCAACGTTGTGCATCTGGATGTATTGCTTCGATGCTGTCACTGTATCGGCAGGTACATATAGCTCAGCCGGGCGCGGCACGTCGTGGCGTATACAGGTAGGTGCACGGTAGGTCCGATTGCCGTGCAAGACGTGTACCACACCTGGCATATACATACTACTTGCACTATTTTCGACTATACTTTCATTTTCAAGTTTGGTTCCGATGAGAGCTCACCTGGCATTTTGTTGTGTCGGCTACAAGAAGATGGAGTCCGGCGCCAGCAAGCAACCCGTCCTGTCTTGTTGCGCACTTCTCCTCCTCAGGTTGCTGGTTCTGGGTAGTAGCTCAGTAGCAGTGGTAGGTGGCTTGTGGCTTTTGCAACAAAAGCAAAAGGTGGCCACAGCAGGTTTTGCGGTTTGTGGGGTTGTGGTTCGAAATGCTCTGTCTGTAAAAAAATCTCGTGAAGAAAGCACGGAGAGGTCTGAACTTTCTGCGTATGCACTGAATACCAAGAGACGTAAATATATAAGAACGGTTGGGACATAAATATTAAATCAAAACGGTCCTTATATTTGAATTTAAAGTGATTACGTTGCTGAGATTTTGAGATTTTGTGACCTGCGATGGTGAGTGAAATTCATTTGTCACTTGTGGCTCGAGTGTGGCTGTGAGATTCGTGGCTTGGTGACTTCAGGTTTGTGACTTGTGTCTCGAGAGCTGTGACCTGTGTCTGCATTGAGACTTGAGATTCGTGAACTGACCTGTGACTTGTGTGACTTGTGACCTTTGTGACTGCATGCAAATCCGGTGATATCTTCGTACGTAATACGCAAATATCGAATGTATGATATCAAGTACGGTACTCGTATATGCGGAGGATCTGGAATAATCGGAACAAACGGCAAACGACAAACGACGACCAACAAACCACATTCCGCAATGCGATGTGATCATGATATCAAACATGATCATGATACATTCATATCAATGATCATGATACTCCTACTCCTACTCGTAGCTCACAGGTGTTGTTTTTTATTTTATTTTATTTTTATTTTAAACATAATATCAGATGACAATGCCTCGTATAATTGATAGCGCTTTGCGGGAGCGGCGGCGAAATCGGCGGCGGCGATGGCGGCGGTGGGTCGCGAAGTGTCCACCGCTCACCCCCCATATGAGAGAGAGGGGGACAGAGCAGTTACAACTGCAAACAACTGCTATATAATTGTAGTAATAGTGCCCTTGGAATAGTCGTTATTGTTGCTGTTGATGGTGGTGGTGGCGGCGGTGGTGGCGTCAGCGGCGGTGGCGGTAGTGTGGTGGCGGCGGTGGTAGTGGTGGCGGCGGCGGCGGCGGTGGCGGCGGTGGTGGTGGTGGTGGTGGTGGTGGTGGTTCTGGTGGCAGTGGTGGTGGTGGTGGTGGTGGTGGTGGTGGTGGTGGTGGTGATGGCGGTGGCGGTGACGGTGGTCGTCGCTCGAGGTCGCTGCCGACACCGCGACGCGATCATCATGCGATCGCGAGTGTTTGCGGGCACTGCACCTGTCCACGCACGGAGAGAGTTGGAGGACGAACTTGGGCTGGCGGTCCTCATCAGGCGTGGTGTTCACAAGCTCCACTCATGCTTCACCGCGATTCGCGGACCAACAAGGAAGGACAGACGACGAAAGCACCACTGAACCCGAGGGGGGGCACCTGTAAATCGAGTACACCCCCCACGTGGGTGCTTCATATCCCATCCGCACGGTCAACGCTCCATGGTAGCAGCAGCAGCTGCGGCTTCTGCGAAGAAGGCGTGAGCAACCGCTTCGCTGACGGTAATAAATAATCAAAAATACTACTGGCAACGACAGCACTGCAATAATAATAGCAGGGGAGGAAGGAGCGGCAAATCAAAATGATGCAGTGGTGATGATGATGGACGCGCCATTGAGCACGAGTGATCGCATACCGCCCGGCGTAACAAGTACCAGGTAGTGCTTCGGCACGCCCTACTTCTTCGCAAAAACTCCGAACGTTCAACAAGCCGTCGAAGCAGCAACAACTTCGAGGAAAGCACAACAAGCAGCAGCAGCTTGTAAGGGCCTTGCTTTTGAGCACTTGTAATATCATATTCCCATCTCTCAGGCTTTTTGCAGCTGCTATGATATCCACACTGTTTGAAAGGCAAGTAACTCACAGCAATCTCTTGAAAGCACCCTCTTTACTAAGTCATTTTCGGGGAATTGTCCAAGCTCGCAAGGAGGAAGTAAAAGACAAACCACGAACATAGGTCTGGAGCTCCGGCGTGTTCGTCGCTTTTGCCAAGACTGAGTCAACGCTGCAGGACAACGATTCGTCGATGGATCGTCGCGGCTATACCTTACCGCGACTGTTCCACAGTTAGGAACCAATAAAAACATCCACCACAGCAGTTAGGATTACTTCAAGGAATCGGCGCGCCATGCCAGCTATACATGCAAGCAACACAGTATCAACACAACAGGCTCTGAAAAATGCCAGACACGAGAAAAACAGCAGCACAAGCCAAAACCAAACGAACTATTTCGCATTATTCACCCGCTAGAAGGGCAAGGACGGTGCCTTATGTACACGGATCGCGTGCAAGCCCCAGTCATTCGCCGCAACAACGTGGGACATGCACAAAAAACTGTTTGGTAACCCCGCATTTTCGTAAAAACCTGCCAGTGAACGCTGCTGGGCTACGATTCACAGACGAAGTGTCGCGGCTCTGGTAGGACGCCACAGCACCGCAACCACAAGTAAAACAGCCGCCTTAATAGCGATGCTTTGCGGAGTGTACACCCCTCTGCACACAACGGAAGCAAAGGCCACCTTGACACTACGAGCGAGCTGATAAACCTCCAGAGCATCTAAAGTAACGGCACTTGTAAGACCCACGTAACGTAACCATTTTTCTACTGCAAACATCGATCGATCCAACTATGTCATCACCGAAGTAATGTGCCCCCCCCCCAAAAACGAAAGCAGCGTTCTACTAAAAGAAAGATACCTGGTGTAAATGACAAACATTATAAAGTCGTCTGTAAAACAAAAATCGCGATAAGCGAGCCTCTCAGTGGGATCGCAGTCGTCCCGGCACCGCAGAGATGCGAGGGTCTATGGCCAACCCCTACGGCCATGCACGACATGAGTCCGAGTCCAACCAGATGTGTATAAGAGACAGGAATTGTAGCATCGCTGTCGTGCCCGCTACAACAGGCGTTACACCAAGCAAAAACATAAAAGAATAAAATGGGAACTACTGAATGCCAGGAGCAAACCAGTCGAAACGAAACCCCGCACCAACAACGATGGGTCCGCGTTTAATGGGTCCACGTTCGCGACCTTGGTCAACGGACGAACTTCTCAGCTCATCAACAACGACATGGTAATGTTTGTGGTCAGCGTTCTCTATGGAGCCCGTCCTGGACGATGAACTGGTCCCGGGGTTGAAGCATTACGTGATGAACCCTACCCGGCTGAACGTGCCTGGCACGATAAACACCGCCGGGAACAGAAACGTACTGGGGGCCATTGACGGTACAAGTTTCGGCACCAACACCGACTAAAAGAGGGTAGGCCGCATCGAGAACACTTTCCCGACATTGTCGTGTCTGCCCTTGGACGAAATATCTTCGCTTCCACCACTTTAATGGAGCGGATCATTGCCACGACGCTCGACGCAGGGGACCCCTACTACCTAGGGGTACCACCCGCCAAGTATCCGCCACGAACGGGTACCCGCTAAATTACGGAGATCGGACTCGGGCTCGTCACCGGAATTCCCGGTTAATCAAGGGACGGGAACCGGGTCCACCGGGTAGCTGGGCACCCGGGTTACCGGACAACATATGACTCCGTTTCCAATACCTGAAACGTGAAGGATCGGGCTCATTTCCATTACATGTTGCTGAGAGAACTACGATAATTAAACGGTATCCGAAATTACACCCTTTGTTATAATTTCAATGAGCGTTGCGACGTAAAGTTATCCGGCACCGGGGTTTGACTCGGCCATGCTGTAGCGCGTCATCCCCGTGTATTCTGATATACTGTAATATGTTAAAATGCTCTAGTTCAAGCGCTGTTGGTGGTAATCCATCGCCAGAATAGAGCCCGTGGTCACAGGACAAGCTCCAACGATTCCGGAGCGGAAGGATACCCCAGGAACAAATACCAACCGGAAATCGCCCTTCGCTAAGATAAATAACTGAACCATGTACGAAATACACGTAGTTACATACATACGTACGTCGTAGCAGTCTCAGGTACTGCTGCTGTAACGCCCGCCCGAAGCTAGTGTTTCGATGGATATTGTGCGTGCTTGATTGGTTGCTCGTTGTATTGTCGGATGTGCTGAACACGGAAACGCGCTGCTACTCGGGTACCTGGGTACCCGGCAGTTTTGTGGTTAGTGATTTTTCGTTATCACATGTAGAGGGCGTTGGAGTCCCAGAGCTATGTTGCGCTAGATCGGTTGCGTGTGTCGAAGGGTTCTGAAGGTATTGTCAGATAATACGGACCGCGGGGACACGTTGCTACTAACCGTATCGGGGTATCCGGCTCGTAAATACCGGCGGGTTTTGAGTTGGACCCAGACTCGGTGACGGTTAGTACCCACCCGAGTAAACCAGCCAGGAACCCGGCTAGTAAACGAACCGGCGGCACCTCTACGGCAATTTGAATAAAGGCGACGTCGTGGTTCATCCAGATCAGCCGGGGGACCGAGGTATGTGCTCCAAAAAAGGTGGGTCTTCAGACAAGAGCGCCCAAGGTATCAACACCGTCCTTTGGAGCCCTGACTGCAACATCTCAATCAGACGGGGTGTCCAAGCAGGATAGACAAGCGCTTGAAATTGTGTCCATGCGTATCGCCCAAGTCAGTAACATCACCCCTCAGGAGGCCACTAACGTTGAGATGGGACGCCAACGTGGGAAATCCCAGAAGCAAACTGTCAAACAACGCAGGAAGTCGTTCAAATAGGACTACATGAGGAACCATCATAAAAACTACTTTTTAATATCAGAAACGTATTTTGACGGATTGACCAAACAACCCAGAATAATATACAGTCTTCGTCCCACTTTAGTGCAGTCCTCGTTCGTTCGGGGTCCCACTTTAGGGCGGTTCAAATCACTTGTCACGTCTTCGTCCCAATTTAGTGGGATCTCCACCCTATAGTGGAACAGATCCATCTCTAGTGCAGCCCCGCACTACAGCGGGATCGTCACGCCTCCACATCGGTACAGTACGCACATCATTAGCTCAGTTACAGACCAGCAGCGCACACGTCGACAGTAATGCAATGCGCAGTTCGCAGTAGACCCACCGCACGGGTAGTACCAACTAGAGATGGGCCCCGAATACCATTTAAAAACAACCGAAAACCGGATAACAGCAGTTATCATTAAAAAAATGAAAATCGGTTTTATATTAGCCGGTTTTACTTTGGGAGGTAGGAAAGCCTCGAAGACATTGGAAAACCACGGGTGATGTTTCGTCTGTTCCTCGATTATCACCTTGTTGGGTTCTCCCAAGTGCCTATCTGGTTCTCTTCGCCTCCATGTTTGCCAAACGTTCACGTCGTCATGTTCACGCTCACGTTGTTCAATTGCTGCAGGCTCGTTTTCGTTTACATGTGAGGCATGCTACGGTAGAGGTGCGGTAGAGGTGCGGTAGAGATGCGGTAGAGGTGCGGTAGAGATGCGGTAGAGGTGCGCTGTGTTGGTTTCTGAGGGAGGTCACTTGAGGCGTTCTGTACCCCAGCTGAACATTGTTTTGGAACGAAGCCAAAAATGCTGTTATTCGTACCCGAGGAACGATTCCATATCCTAAACGAAAAACTGCACGACGCAAAATAAAATTTCGACGATTTTTTATTGTTATTGCACGGCCAAGGAACGGATTGGCGTGCTTAATTCCACAAGTGTGTGTACTGCGGACCGAGCAATCGGGCTGGTGAAAAAACTTAGACCTACGTATGCCAATGGGGGGGTCGACCAGTCCCCCCCCTTATATCGCAGATTAGCCGGGGAGGGGAAAGCGATGTTTGAAATATTTCCCCGGAATTTTCAGGCTGAAGATCCGCTCGTACTGCCTCTGTGGGAAAAAAGAAAAAAGGGAAAAAATGTATGATTTTTCTTATTTTTTTTTCAAACGGCTGCAGCCGCCGGCGCAAATTGCTTTTTCTCGTTGCAAATCGTCAACACCCTGCCTGATAAAAATCAGCTCATGCGACGATAGACCTTCGACACAGTAGGGCGGTAACAAATTATTTTAAACATTTCAAATGTTTGGTTTGCTTGTTGCTTTTCGAACATTTTTCAATAACGCGGGTACACGTGAAAATATCACACCCTGTACAGCTATCGCTGACCGCTATCGCTATTAGCTGTGTATAGCTGTCCAGGGCCCATAGCTGTCTGTAGGCAGCTAGCTGCACAGCTTCTAGGAACAGTAGCTGTCTGTACGCAGCTAGCTGCACAGATTTTTGAAACAGTAGCTGTCTGCAGGCAGCTAGCTGCGCACCTTCTCGAAACAGTAGCTGTCTGCAGGCAGCTAGCTGCGCACCTTCTCGAAACAGTAGCGGTCTGGAGGCAGCTAGTTGCACAACTTCTCCGGACAGTAGCTGTCTACAGGCAGCTAGCTGCACAGCTTCCCGAAACAATAGCTGTCTGCAGGCAGCTAGCTGCACAGCTTCCCGAAACAGTAGCTGTCTGTAGATAGCTAGCTGCGCAGCTTCTCGGAACACTAGCTGTCTGTAGACAGCTAGCTGAGCGGCTTCTCGGAACACTAGCTGTTTGTAGACAGCTAGCTAGCTGCGCAGCTTCTCGGAACCATAGCGGTTTGCAGACAGCTATTAGTAGCTGTGTAACTTCTCGTAACAATAGCTGTCCGCCGACAGCTGTCTCAGCTTCCCGGAACCCTACGAGTCGCTTGTCTGCACTGGTCTGCAGCTTGTTTGGATGGGATCGTTGATCTGACCGCTACGGATTCAGAAACAGCTACACCACCACACATATGCGGCCTAATGGGAAAGTCGCGAGGTGAGCTGCGGCGTTGAATGGTCTTTGTTTGCTTGTTGTTATTATTAATTTTTCTGGGTGGCTCTTGCAGAATATCTTGCCCTGGCACACTCGCGTGGAAACTCCTGTTTGAATCGTATTAATAGTAGTAACGTTGGTTTGGTGCGATTAGCCAGTCAATAATATCCGCGCCCGTTAAGTACTCGTTTTGTTTGTCGTAGATCAGGTCAGTGCGTTTCTCGGTTGCCTTGTCCTCCCCCTCCCCAACGAATCTGTCTCCCACGCATGTGTGCATTCGATCTTTAATATATGGAGATTCTCCATTGGATGGTAATGAGCTTCGTCCTACACAAACAAAAGCGGAAAACGATGCTCCAAGTAGACGTAAAGATGTTCACGCACCCTCCTTGCGCAGCTTCTCGAATCTATAACTTAACAGCTGTATGTAGGTAGATAGCTGATCTGTGGACAGTCAGCTGCGCAGCTTTTTGAAACAAGACAGTTAGCTGCGCAGCTTCTCAAATCAACAGCTGTTTGCAGAAGCTAGCTGCGTAGTCTTTTGAAACAATAGCTGTCTGTAGGCAGCTAGCTGCGCAGCCTTTTGAAACAAGAGCTGTCTGCAGGCAGCTAGCTGAGTAGCTTCTAGAAACAATAGCTGTCTGTAGACCGCTAGCTGCGTAGCTTCTCGAAACAAAAGCAGTCTGCAAACAGCTAGCTGCGTAGCTTTTTGAAACAATAGCTGTCTGCAGGCAGCTAGCTGCACAGCTTTTTGAAACAGTAGCTGTCTGCAGGCAGCTAGCTGCGCATCTTCCCGAAACAGTAGCGGTCTGTAGACAGCTAGCTGCGCACTTTCTCGAAACAGTAGCGGTCTGCAGGCAGCTAGCTGCACAGTTTCTCGGAACAGTAGCTGTCTACAGGCAGCTAGCTCCGTAGCCTTCTGAAACAATAGCTGTCTGCAGGCAGCTAGCTGCACAGCTTCCCGAAACAGTAGCTGTCTGCCAAACAGCTGACCGCTATGGTAGCTGTACAGGGTGTGGAAAATATACAAGCCTGCATACCAGGTATATATGTCGTTTGCTGATGTCGTGTGTGTGTGTTCTTCGCATTAAACCTTCCTTGCTACCCGTCGACATCCAGCACACCCAGTGTCCGTGCCGATTCTTCATCCTAAAAAGGTACCAGTTCTGTGTGGTCACGAAACTACGACACAGAGATACTACGCTCAGTGCAGTAATCGTAGGGTGTGACGGCTGCAAGTTAATGCTTCACCGAGCAGCGTGTTGTACTTGGGTTGGGGCTCGGGTTATATGGTGGAGCTGTGCGCTACTGCTGCAGAGCTGGCTGCTGCTGCTTGCTGCAGAGCTGGCTGGTGCTGTGCGATCTTGCTTTGCACTCGCACGGTCAAAACCTAGAACATCAAGATTGTAGGATAAACTGCTGAGAAATAAATCTTATGTACTTGGTGAAAAAAGTTACTTTGAAAAATCCGGTTTTCACCGTGGTCTGCCGTGGTCGGTCGGTGTATGATGTGAATTTACGTATCTGCTGCGTACAGTACGAGTCGTATTCGTTTTTTGTTGGACCAGCGGCCAATTGTTTGTTTATCAGAAAAGGAAAGATGAGGAGGAGGAGGAGGAGGAGGAGGAGGAGGGATGGGAGAGAGAGAGGGAGGGAGGGAATTAATGGGTAAAGCAAGGAGATGCGTAACGTATCGGCCGCCCTACGAGAACACAGCGAC
>MEHQ01002205.1:90420-112483 GCA_008828725.1 Saccharina japonica | reverse complement strand
ATTTGCGTTTATTTTGTTTTGGTTTTTCTCTGTTTCACAGTCTGTGACCACAGAATTTGTATCTCTCTAGGATTGGGAATCAGGACAGGCACTGGGTGTACTGATGTGGTTGAGTAGAAAGAACGGGTTTAATGTGAAGACAACAACAACAACATGATATTGTTTATTGTCGAAAGCCGGTTCATTGCCAACGACTGCCGGTTTCTTTTCGCATGCTTTCTTTATCAGGTGCCAACCCCTAGTACCAACGCGCAGGATTACATGTTCATCAGGAAACCAGTATTTGGTTCCTGATGGCACGTCAAGGCTCCCTGCTGACCACATATGTCACGGAGGGTATCGTGGCCACCCCCACGACATTTGTGGTAAAATAGTGATAATACACTCCACCGCATATGCACGACACGCCTTACGGCCAAGTCAGCTGTCCGTGACGCGTTTAGCCGGGAAGTACAAAACGAAAGACACACGCGGCCATGAGGCCAGCCCGATGTAAACAAATCCCGCAAGAGGTTAATTCTGCCCCACACGGGTGAGGTCCTGGCGCTACTCACTCAAAACAAGTGGAAACACAGGGAACAAACCAACGTGTCTTCAATGATGCTGCTGTGCACTAATCCTGCAGGGGGCCTTATGGCCCTGGGAACATCGTCATTCCCTGGCTCCAGGGCCCAAGTTAATGTTGTCCCTGCACTATACAGGGGAGCCTCAATCCTACCAGGTACGTTTCCCAATATACCACACTTTAGCGCGGCACCGCATTACAGTGGGTGTCCGACACTATACAGGCTGACCTCAAAAACATGTTTCTCCATATATATCGCACTTCAGTGCGGTACCACCCTAACGTGGGTCCCACTTTAGTGCCTCACCGCACTAAACCGGGTTAGGGCGGGTTCCACATTAGTGCGGTTATGATCGCCTGGCGACCGATCGCACTAAAGAGGGACCACGCCCATACGCATATACACCAAACGTGCTTCGCCCCACGGCATGATTTCACGAAAGAGAAGGGCTGTATGGCAACTCAAGGACATGGTTCTCCCCTCTATCCAATGCCGGCAGTATTTGAGGCCTTGTGGGCGACGCACTGTCCTCCGATCTGCTGTCAAGGCGTGTCTATTTGAGCTTAAACAACAACAATCCGAGTCGGCTGTCCACCTGCGCGCGTCGGCGCCTGGAAAACGAAACAAAACAATTGCGTATGTAGTCATCCGGGCTGTCTAATGGAGAAGCAGTAGCTGTCCAACAGACGTTCTTACTCCCCTACATATCTCAGCTTCTTGTAGCTGCCTTTGGTCTTCTTCGCAGCGGCTCTAAAGTGTCTTGCCTTCCTCGCACAGTCGTCTACTTTGCGCGCCTGTTCGTAGCGGCCATGGAGCAAGGATTAGAGACAAGGTGTCAGCGAATGTTTGCTTGGCACTGATCAAGACCAATCCCTGGACACTTGTGTTCGAACAAGACAAACGGTGGCAGGATCGTTCTTGTGGCGAAACGAAGGGCCCGCGCTGGCCATACTCCAACTCTACCAACGTACATTTTCTTCCTTTTTTTCCGTTCAACTTGTCCTTACCGCAGCAGCTACTCTTTCCAGAACAATGGTGGCCTGTAAAGCACGCCTTACCGAAAGCGTCACGCCTAATGAACAGCATACACTCTGGCTGCGGACTCGATATTTGAAGGAAAAACTATTAGGGCCAGAGGCAGGCTGCCGTAGCCCCTAAACAAGAGTTGCGGGGCATCCGAAGACGTGGAGCAACACCCTCACGGCGACACGTATTCAATTCAGTGGGGTGTGCAGGCTCATATTTGCTCGCTACAACTGTAGAAACAAACGCTGCTGTGTAAAATCCGAGTTCTGCTGTCTACAAATGTTAAAAGTTGTGCACTTAAAAAAATGTTCGGATTAATTTCGAGACTACAATCTCCGCATTCTCGCATTTTGTTTGTTTTGCACACCTCGATATTCAATCCTACTTGTTCTGTTTAGGGGGGGTAGAGCTACTCAGCAAGTTGGTTGGACCAAAAACTAGCTGAGTAGAGAAATTTTAAACATTGATTAAGAATTCAAAACCCTTCACTAAGACGTAATTTTGGCAACGTCAAAAAAAGACAATAGGATGACACATTTATTCGTGATCCCCACCCCAAAGATATCCTACCCCGAAAATGTGTAGGCCCTTACTGGAACGTGTACCTTAGTGTACCCTATCGGCTTTGGTTCTCTGCCATACCCGTTTTGTGGCATATTGATGCAGCCTTAACTCCATCGCACGAATGACTTGCGAAAATCGTATATTAGATATGTGCTCCCGGCCCCAACAACACCGCACTCTGAACCCTTCAGCTCGACCCAACATTCGTTCAAACCCGGGGATGCTTTCGGTCAATCTCCGCTTTTTGCGTGTTGCTATGTTTCTCTAGGGACTTGAGTAAACCCGGTTGAAACCTGGCACTAATCATGGCTGTTAACATATGTAACTTCGAATACGTCACACTCTTGCCCCACGTAGGTTGTTGTTGGTTTCCAACGTTAGCCTGGAACGGTTCGCCACCCCCCCCCTCCCCCGCCCTAACAATAATATACCGCCTTACCGTGGATGGCGCCTATACGAGGAATCATAATGACTACATAAACCAACGAAAATATTGAAATTGTACATGACCGTGCGAAATGTTTGCACCGGAGCTGACGTTACGACAATACTAAAGTTTAGCAAAACAAACGGCCAAAACACCGCTCAAAGTAACATAACGATGCTCTACTGTACGCGAGTAAGGTATTCCACATCTTGCGAGGGCTGTTTTCTGGTTGAAGGTTTCCCGATTCACTCCACAAGACGGGTCCGTTACCGGACCCCCCACCGCCCCCACTCCAACGCACACCATGTCTCCCTCCGGGGACACCACGGTGATGCACTCTGGCGGTGACATCAACTGCGACACCAAGGTAGGCAAAACAAGCGTAAGCTCGTAGACCGCTATATATCGTACTAGTACATCCTAGGACCACACTCCCGCGTTCACCCAGGCATCTCGCTTTTCTTCCCACTATATCCCTTACTTCCAGAACGCCCAGCTTCCGCCTTCAGACAAACCTCGGAAGGCCTCCGATTCCTAGCGTCCTAGCGGCGGACAGTGCCCTGCTACTACGTTGCTACCTCAGACTGATTTGACATGAAACGCTATCGCGCTTGATATTCTCTGTAGGGCGCACCGATCCCCGATAATCGTGACCACAGTGTTTATGCGCACGTTGTCGGGTGTTCAAACGGGTACCTGCTCCTCAGCACTGCCGTTGCACGCTACGATATACAGAGGTACATACAATATATGCTAAGACTCCTCACCGCTGGAGCTCTACACCCTAACCAAACGCGGACCGCGAGTGGACTGAAACTCTACTGTAGGTCGAAGTACAATTGCATGCCTTACGTATCATCAAACAGTAGCGGGAAACACTATTTACACTATTTGTAATGGATATCATACTATATTGTGACTTCCTCCGTTGAGGAACGACGAATGCTACGGCAGAGGTGTACCATGTCGTTCCTGAGGGTAGCCACTTGAGGAGATCTATACCTTAAATCTACTCGATGAACAAGCCTATGGTATAAGTAAACAAGCCTATGGTATAAGTACTCAACTCCCGCCGAGTGTGGGTTGAGGAGTCACGTCATTCAAAAACTGTTTCGGCCAAAAAGTGCTCGATATATTTATCAGAACACAAGTCCATCTCCGTCCGTCCGTCAAACGATACAATACAATAGTTCGGTGGACAATTACTACCTCTATCGTAGCCTGCGCCAACAGCCCGACCTGCAATAAGGGAATCAGATCGGGGCGCTTTATACCCTTCTTGAAGCCGTTATCGGAAACAAAACGACAAACCGCACGACAAATATTTATCGTCGAAATATTAGTTTTTATTTGACCATGATAATTGGGGTGGAACATTTATTCGAATAGAGGCCTGAACAAAAGCCGTTGAAATCCACTTCTTAGACAAGTATATCTTGACGTGTAAACTCTGAACCCATACACAGATGGCCTATAGCCTCCCCACCCCTTCCCTCCCCTCCCGTTCTCTCAATCCGTGTCATCGAGCGTCTATGCTGGGAACAGGTCACGAGTCCCAGCACTCGTAGCGATACGACTTGTTTACGTCCCTTCCCATACTGTGCTATTCATGTCTCACTACTGCACCAGGTGCAATGGGCATCGGTTGGTATGCAGCACGCCGCGCCTAGGCAAGCATGTCCGGCAAGTCATGCTGCGATACAGGACGTTGAGAACTACGCCATACCTAAGAAATAAGCTGCAGATATAACACTCTGGTGAATACCCTGCTGACTATGTATTATACTTGCGCCGAGAACCCACTGTGGTGATTTTCCGGTTGACAATGTGCCCTGAACGCACAATCAGTCGTTGGGAACGTTATCACGGATTAGGAGGGGTGTCGACTGGTCGACCACTGAAAGCACTGAAAGCACCGCTTAAACAAGCAAAACGAGCCCAGAGACAGTTGCCACGATAGGGGGGGTACCCACATTTTAACTACCGGGTTTTGGTCACTCGGGCGAGTGGCTCCGAGTCTAACTGAAAATTGGACCTAAACATGGTTTGTTGGCGTTGCATAGCGAAACCTCCAATGGTGGTGCATATAGAACAACAAAAACAAACATAAAAGGTTATGAGTACGTACAACGCAGTAAAGCAGTCACTCGGCCGAGTGGCTCTGTTCAGGTGAAAAACAAGAACCTATACATGACCCCCCTACCGTAGTACCAGTCCAGAACACTATAAAACACAATGACTGGGCCGTAGTTTACCTAAATTACCGGCTGGGAAAACCTTTCCCCCACACATTCCAGACGTTCCACATGTCTTGGTGGATCGCATTCCAAATTATGCCACATCGAAACGCACCCAAATGACAGCTTGTGTAGCGAGGGAGGCCATGCAACCTCACGAAGAGATCGATGGAAGCCATACCCAAACGATAGCACTCGTATACAAGCTGGCCACGTCGTTTGATTGATTGGCTGGTTAAAGCGACGCCCGAACGCAAGCTTGTGCAATGAGGCCGGCCATTCCATTTCAGCGATGGGTTGATTGAACTCGTCCCCTAAACACAGCTCTTGCACGAAGGCCGGTAAGGTCACTCCTTCGATTGGCTGATTAAACCGACTTCCAAATGACAACCTACCCAGGGAAGCCGGCCACGCTACCCCCGCTATTGGGTGGTTAAATGTTTCCCCTAAATGTAGCTCTTGCATCAAGGCTGGCCACGCCATTCCAGCGATAGGTTGATCGCACTTTTTCCCGAGGAATAGCTTTAGCACCGACGATGGCCACCGCACCTCGTCGATTGGCTGGTATCTAGTATTTCCGAGCGATAGCTCTTGCAGGGAAGCCGGCCATACCACTTCAGAGATAGGTTGGGTCGGCGCTGGATAGCTAGGACCTTGATCCCAGATATCTAGGATTTTCGCAGGCGGGTCGGCCATGTCCATGTCATCTCAGCGTCAGGGTCCTTATTTCTCAACGCGAAACGGCACAGCCCGAAGGACAAGAATTGAAGCGACGCCGGCCAAGCTACTCCACGGACAGGATACAGGAAATATCCCTCGAACGCTAGCTTTCGAAGGGAGTCAGGCCATGCCACTTCCGCCATATTTTCCATGAAGCAGTTCCCGAGCGATAGCTCTTGCAGGCAGCAGGGCCACTGCACATGCGCGATGGGATGATCGAAGCAACCCATAAACGAGATAACCCGCAGGCCGGGCGGCCACACAACGTGAGCTATTGGGTGGTTGAACTAGTACCCGAACGACAGCACCCGCAAGGAGGCCGGCCACGCTACTGCGGTGACGGGTTGGTCAAACATCTCGTGGAAAATGAGCTTGCGCAGTGACGACGACCACACCACTGCAGCGATGGGCTCGTTGAAGGATTCCCCGAATATGATCTCTTTCAAGCAAGCCGGCCAGGCGTCTTCCTCGATGGGGTAACTATATGTTTCTCCAAACCTCAACCGTGTCAGCGAAGCTGGCCACACGACGTTGTTGATGGGTTTTTCAAACCTATCTCCCATCGACAGCTGCTGCAGGGAGGGCGGGAAAACCACTTCGGCGAGAGGTTGGTTGAACCCCTGCCCAAACGATAACTCTTGCAGGGAAACCGGTCACATCACTCTGGCGATCGGGCGGTTGAATGCTTTTCCGAACGACATCGACAGGAGCGAGGCAGGCCACACACTGCCGGCAATGGGTTGGTTGAACTGATCTCCGAAGGTAAGCTTTCGGAGAGAAGGAAGCCACCTGATACAGTCCACGCTACCTGCCATGGAGAAACACTTTTTTGTAACTTAGTTGCCGCCTCGCATCCGCGGGAATCTCTTCGCCAGACGCTTGTCGCCAGGGCTCCGTAAATGTGATATCCCACGTCGCACTGAGCATCCGTAAAGCTGGCACCCGGCTCAGAGATGGTGGCTCACGATCGTTGGGGGTCGGATGCCCCAATAATCCCCCAACGGCCAGTATAGTGCGTGGCAGTCCCATGTCCAGTCGGACGTTAAACGTCGTGAAGGCACGGCATGCTCTGCTAAACCCCAGCGACACCAACTGTAGACGGTTTGTGGCCACGTACCGGGTCTTGTGTCCTTGCCCGCAGGCTTCGTTCATGACGACTGTGATAGCATCGAGGCACAGGCTATTTCCTGGAGAACGTTCGATTACAGAGGCGGCACGACAGACGGGTGTTGTGATGGAGTTATACCTGAGGAGGTGGGCGTTTCGAAAACTCGGAGTTGCGAATCACACAAACCCCGAGACAAACGCCGCATGCAGTTCACACGAACGTTTGAAAAGTACGATAAACTTGAGCAAGATCCCAACCGTAGTAATCAAAACCGGATACACACAGTATTTCGGACGTAGCTTGCGGACCACGCGCGGAGAGAGGTAGCGTGAAATCGAAACGCAACTTTATATGCTTCCGGGTACCCCTATCGAACCGCTTCGTCCGTTGAGCCATCACATCGGCCGAAACTCACTGTAATGTGTATGTCCCTAGAGCCTTTACAAAATATCTCGACCGGAACTTAGAGATTCTCATGCTCGTAAAGGTTGTCTGTGATGAGTTCGGTCTCTTAAGGAGATATGACCCCAATATTATCGCACCGAACAGGTGATTCGATCCGTTCTGGATCCAAATGACGGATCAATTCAGCGCAGCACTCTATTCACACACTGGATAAATGGCGGTGCCCGGCTTCAATGCCGTCGTTCTCGCTTGGTGCATGCGACAAACCACCTGTGACCTGAAGTATTTTTTAAACAGGTCTTTGTGAAATGAGAAATACTACCGTATATAAAATGTAAGCTGTTGATCAAAATATCGAACGATCAAGCTTGTCTTTTGGGTTTCTCAATTTTTCAGTTGGGCATGTTTATGCCGAGTACCCTCCTCGACCCTTGGCTCTAGTTCGCTAATTCGCGGTCAGGGTATCCGTTACTTTACATGGGCTACAAACATATGTAGGTCGCACAGGTCAACGTTAACGAAAAACCCCGAGCCCAACAATGACCCTGACCCTAAACCATCACGAACCCCAGCCCTGGTTGATTGTCCCGGCATGAGAGTTTCCTTGCCGTTTCATGAACCGCAACACTACTACCTACGCCGAACAACTCCATGATAGCGAGCGATTTTTGTCTGGGCGGGAAACACAAAACTCCCATCTTCTGGTGGACAAAAACCAATTCCGCCAGTTAATTTAGACCCTTGACACCAAACGTAGGAGGTCGCTTCATTTCCTGGGCTCTTCATATGCGGGTTCCCACCACATCCTGGACAATAGGTTCGAGGTCAATAGGCCATCGATAGGATCCTATTCCAATAGGAGGCCTATTGTTGCTTGTGATAGGTATCGATTGGCGCTTTGTGAAGCCTATTGTTTCTGGCAATGGGTATGGACAGGTATCTTCACTGATCTTCTGTTCGGTCAATAACCTATGGTACGTATTGATCTTAAAGTATTGGTGAAATAAGTAGGTATCGATAAAAATTTCGAGGATGGTACCGTTCGGGCAATAGGATATCAGCACTGAGAAACGTAACATATTGGAATGTCCGATAGGTATCGATAGTCGTGTCACGAAACATATTGTTTGTACCGAAACGTATCGATAGATATTTTGATCATCCTATCGGTTTGCACGATAGGTATCGATAGCTGTTTCACGGAATATATTGCTTTTACAGATAGGTACCGATAGATATTCCGCTAGTGTATTGGTTTGAGTAACTGATATCGATAGAAACCCCGCTGTTTAACTGGTTCGGACGATAGGCATCGATAGATCTTGCACCATTCCATTGGTTCGGGCCATGGGTGTCGATAGACCTTGCACCATTCTATTGTTTCGGACCATGGGTATCGATAGATCGTGCACCAATATATTGGTTCGGACCATGGTCGATAAACCTTGCACCTTGCACCATTCAATTGGTTCGGACCATGTGTGTCGATAGACCTTCACCCTTCTGCTGGTTCGTACGAGGGGTATCGATACTAACATTATTTTCGCCATCCGACAATGTGTAGTATGAGCTTCAACATTGATCACTCATAACATTCCCGAAAGCAGAAAACCATGGAAACCAAGGAAACCTATGCGCAAGGTCTAACATCCTTCTATGTATACTTTCTGCCCAGAGTTATCCACAATGCACCATTTGTTGTCCTTGCTCCCTCCTTCTTCGCAGTATGCACTCTTCACGTTCTATTATTATTTCCTAAGCTGCATCAAAGCTCCATCCCCACTCCATAGGTGTGGGTCTGTCACACACACACCCCTGCTCCTTCTCGCTTGCTGGCGGTCCTTGAGTTGGAGTTTGAACCGCGATACTCGCTTCGAAATGGCGTCCTCTGTGGTCACCGAGACGACTTGCAACAGGCGTTATTTCACCACCCCGTTTCTAACCATCGACCCATCGTCCCTCCCCCCCACGACACTGGCTGCCAGCTGGTCGACGAAGTTGCTGCCCTCTACCCCAAGACGCCCAAAGCTTTCCACCGCTAAAGTGGCAAGTTTGTAACTCCGTTCGTCGAAGGACACATGTCCCGGACGAGCGCAGTGTTGGCGCTTGCGCGTCTCGGAGGTAGAGGCAGCTGATCCATCGTGATCAGCACTGCCTCCTCGCAGGTGTACCTGCGCTTGAGGGTCAGCATGGGTGACGTCCAGCAGGATGGTCTTCTCCCTGTACTCCCTGTTTGGAGCGTCCCGGAGACCTCCTATCCTGACTACAATGTCCATCCGCAGATTTCGGTCTACGTTGAACGGTTCGCCGCTCTCCACTTGGTGTTGAACTCCTAGACGCTTCAACGTGCGGGACATCGCGTGGACGAGCGGCTGGTGTTGGTTGACTTGGGCCACCGCTCTGGAGCAGATGCGTGCGTGGCGGGTGTCCACGTCGACTGCATCGCAGGCTGGAGCACCTCACTGCCACGTGCTCCTCGATCGCAATGAAACGTCTTCCCATGCCCACGAACTATGCTGCGGGTATGACACGTAGTGAATCCGCTGGCCTCGCCCGAAGGCATGCCGTGGCTCCTGCCCCCTGTAGACTCATTATTTTCAATATGAAGACCAGTACAATCTTACAATACCAGATCTCCATCATTGAGCTTGGAGAGGTGCGATCTATCACATGGCCACACCGCCACTCGCCCACTTCACTGCCGAAACCAAGGACACCCGGGCGCTACTCGGTTATTCACACGCACACTGCGCGATGGATGGTAGTGGTGGTGGTGGTGGTGCTGATGCGGCGACGCAAGGCAAGTGCTGGTTCTGGGACACAAGGCACTGACATCGACAACAAGCGTTGGAAGACGAGAACGAGGTATTGGAAAGCGAGGCATTCGACGACAACCCTTCACGGTTCAACCAGCTCCAGATCGTCAAGAGTTTTATTGTCTACGCCGCATTCCCGTTCAGCATAGCGGAACATGCTCGGATCCGGCGCTGTCTGTTGCTGTGTGCCCCAAGAAGCTACAGGTGGATGGCTTGAGCAACAAGGCGGTGAATACTATATTTGCAAGACCTCGTGCTTCTTATACCGTGGATAATACCCTATCGAACAGGCTATTGGGCTAGCAATAGGTCGAGAATTATGGCTATCGATACCTACTGCGGGTCACAATTCGTTGGGTTCGGGGTATATCGATAGGTATTGCAAAGAACAACAGGATTAGTGCAGTGGCCACAATAGCCTATTGTGAGACAAATATGCTTGTGAATGTGTCTATCGATAGGTATCATGGGTACCAACAGAGTTTAGAATATTTCCCCAATAGGCTATCGTCCGAGCAATATCTCCCTAACCCTAAGATCGATACCTATTGATTTTAGCGATAGGTGTGCAATGGTATCGATCGATACCTATTGCGCAATTCAATAGGCTCGAGCTTTAGTGGATCGATACCTATGGCCCAATTCAATAGGTTTGCTATGGTATCGATCGATACCTATTGATTGTATCAATAGGTGTGCAGTGGTATCGATCGATACCTATTGGGAGATTCAATAGGTTCGAACTTTAGTTGATCGATACCTGTTGCCCAATTCAAAAGGTTTGCTATGGTATTGATCGATACCTATTGATCGTATCGATACGTGTGCAACGGTATCGATCGATACCTACTGGGCGATTCAACAGGTTCGAACTTTAGTTGGTCGATAGCTATTGCCCAATTCAATAGTTTTACTCATATATCGATCGATACCTACTGCTCAATTCAGTATGTTCGTAAGGGTGTCGAGCAATGCCTACTGCTCAACATAATAATCTTGCGACGATGCGATCGATACCTATCGCCCAATGCAATATGCTTGCAAGGGTATCAATCGATGCCTATTGCCCAATTCAATAGTTTGACAAGTGTATCGATCGGTACCTATTGTCTGACACGTATTGCACAATTTCATACGTTCGCAATGACATCGATCAATACCTATTGCCCAGGTCAATATGTTTGCAATTATAGCGAGTGGGGGGGGGGGGGGGGGGGGGGGCGGCCACCCGGACTCGCCCCAACACTAAAACCAGTTCGGAATCTTCACACTAATTTCAAGATAAAAATCCACACTAATTTAAGGTATTTTTCACACTAAAATTCAGATATATTCATTCAAAGAGTCCAGAGAAAGCACAAAAAATGGATCTCCAGAATTTCGGTCAGAATTGAAAACCTCCCAAAACTGGGCGAGATGACGTTTTTACGCTAAATACAAGATAAAAATGTCCGAAAAACAGAAATCGAGCAAAAAAAACACAAACGAAAAAGGGCCACTGCTGTACCCACGTGCGGTACAAGGGCTCCGCCTCGATACAGGAATTTTGTTGTTGTCCGCTATCCCGGCCCCGCTCTGGCATAGTTCGGCGTACCCCTACTAGTTATATTGTAAACCTTGACCTGTTGCCTACCTTTTGTCTCCAAACAGCAGATGTAATAAAACTGTTGTGTAGAATGATATTTTTAAGACGATCGGTTTGTGCTAATATCAATCGATTCTTGCCGTTTGGCTGCCCGGCCTCGGCAGGTGTCGTGGAGCGAGATTTCTGCATCGCCGACATATTCATGCCTCGCAAGCGCGGCTCGCTCGACTCAGCCTACTTGGAGATGTCGCTCTTCCTACGAGCGCAGTACGACTATATCCTCTGCGACGTCCCGAAGCTGTCGGACGAGGACGCGAGAGGGGCTATTCCAGAGCGTTTGAAGGACAGGACAATGCTGGACGAAGTATAGGTGTTGGATTTTGTCGCCGAGGAGGAGATGGACGACGATGAATCGAGGGAGGATGGTAACGAGTGGGTGATGCCGGACAAGACGAGCCAGAGCGAGGGTGGAGGGGCTGCAGCTGGGAATGGTGAATAGCCGTCAAGCACGGCGGGTGGAGGGGCCGCGAGTGCTAGCGGCGCCCAGGCAGCTCCGCTAGATCATAGCTCGAGCTAGTTGTAAAACGCAAGGGGTATACTGGTTTGTGGTCGGTTTGCGTTTTGCAGATGGTATGTGATGTAGGTGACGCACCACGGTAATTTCGTTTGAACAAGTTTCATGCTGCCAATACGATGGGACGTGTAAGAAGTATTGGGCTAAGGGAACACGTAATTAGGAGCTTATTGCAAGCGTGGAGGATATGGGTCGAATTCGAGTAGGTGTGAGTGTCGACGATGTGCTTTATTGTTGGGCCAAACATGGATGTATACAGTTGTTGCTACGTTGTTTCGTGGGTTGCGTTGACTATGCTGGTCGCCTGTTCACGCGACCAAGTATCTTTTCTGCTTTTAATTGTTGACGGCATTCAATAAACTTTGTATTTAAAGGAAGAGTATCCGCCTGTCGAACCTTCGTGGAAGTTTGGTTGTAGATTATATTTACTGTCGACGGGCGTTCTAATATTGTTTTTGGCACCGACTAGCTATATATATCCATACGACGGGGCACTGGCACAGCAGTAGCCACCTATAGACTGAACTTGGCAGTAGACGCTACCAGTAGTGTGGCACCCCCTCCCCTGTTCTGGGCTGATCTGTATGTTATTTGTTTGTGGGTCGTTGGCCGCAAGCGCCCGCGTCAATGCCATACCCATCATACTGATCCAATACAGCTGACACAGTCAATTTACTGCCTACTGAGTTTAGCTATCGAAGTGTCCCCTACCGATTGGTCTCTTCAGCAGCCTCTTTTGTTATTGCTGTCGCACCTATTGTTGCTTTCGATGAGCTATCGATAGATGCCTCAATTATCGATCGGTATTTCAGCCTTTGGATATTAAATTGGCAAAACGCTGGAGAGCACACTAATCGATGCCTATTCCTAGACATCGGTTGCCGACTGGCCTATTCCCTGTTGTCCAAAGTGTTCTTAGAGCTATTGCCCCCGTCAAGTAAGTGCTACGAATCGATATCATATGCATCTATGCCACCTGCCTCAAATACACCGATTGATACTTCAATGGCTTATTGACCTATCGGAATTTTAGAAACATTCCTATCTTAAGAGCAAGAACCTTTTGTATCAGTTTAACTGAACCTATTGGTCATGGGATAGTCACGTGTTTATTCAAAGAACATAAGCCTATCGTTTTATTCGATGAACCTATTGGTCAAATAGTACACATCGATTGACAATGGCACGTGCCTATCCGAAGAACAATTTCCTATTGTATCAATTCGTCCGAGTCTCTCGGCCAGCGAATAGGCATCGATCGACCATTGACATACCTACTATTAATAGAAGAACAATCGCCTATTGCATCAATTTCTCTGAACCTAGTGGTCAATGAGTAAGCATCAATCTACAATATCACATGCCCATTGGAAGATAACCCTAACCCTAAGGTAAGCTTTATTTCGCCACACACAATCCAGGCTTAGGAGAAAGTAACTCTCGATGCCCGTGGTACCCACTTAAGGGGGGGGCACTTCAATTTCCCCATAGACAGGGCACCCTCTCGCCTAAGTTCTACTCGTCGCGCCCCCCCCTCCCCCCCTCCCCCCATTCGAAGCTGTCATCCATTGCAAGTCCGCCTGACAAGCGGTTCTTCGTAGAGGATGCAGCTCACCCTTCATGCGACTCGCCAAACACCTCACGGTGCTTCGCGTTCCCCCCCCCCCCCCCCCCCCCCCCCCCCCCCTTCTTCGCGTGGCGCGCCGGTTTTGGTGGCTTTGCAGTGCCCCCCGTGCGACAGTGTTTTTGACGATGTAACCGGCGAGGATGCCGGGGCTATTGTCTATGCCGCCATCGCCGAGGGTGATACCATTAATAGCGGTAGACCCATCGGGACCGTTGATATATGTTTCCTCCCTTACCTCCCTCTGCATGGCGGGCCAGTATTGATTGTCATGCCACCCCCTTCCCCCCTGTGCGCCGGTATCTGTGACGGTGCAGTTGGTGAGGACGGCCGGGATATTTTCCCTTCCGCCGTGGCCGGGGGTGATGGTAGCGATAGAACCGTCGAGATCATCAGTAGCCGCGTCCCCCTCTTACCCCCCTATGTATGATGCGCTGATTATTGGGTGTGGGCGTGCAATTTCCCCCGCCTCCGTACGCCTACGCGTGTGACGATGCAACTGGTGAGGATGCCGGGGCTATTGTTTATGCCGATGTCGCCGGGGATGAGGATAGTGGTAGATGCGGTAGCGGTAGCTACCTCCCCGGTAGAATGCCCTACTCCCTTCCCGCTGCGTTTCTCCCGGCGAACACTGCTGCCGTGCTCGTTCCCAGCGTTCAGTATTTTATGGAGGTCGGCATCAACGTCTTTCACGTGTGCAATGCCCAGATACACTAGCATATAGCACGCGACACGGTCAATAACAAGGCGTCAAGCTAACGGGCACCCTGTTCACTTGCAGCGGATGAGTGCAGGCGAAGGTGAGACGTGCGCCGGGACCTACGCCTGCAGCGCGTTTGTGTTGACCTTACTGCCTTTAGGAACGTTGCGTTTACCGGCGGAACTCTGTACCTGATCCTTCTTATGGATGACGTGACGCGCATGGGATGGATGAACCCCACCAGGAGCAAGAGCACTACGCACGTGACCAGGGAAATCCGTAAATTCCTGAGCGACGTTGGCGGACGCGTGGAGTGCCTCCGGACGGACCACGGCGCCGAGTTCGTGAACGCCCTTCCGCGAGCCTGTGGATCAAGGAAAATACCCGCCATGAGCACACCGGGGTCGACGGGCCGAAGCACAACGACGTGGTCGAGCGTGGACTAGGCTTGGTCAAGGAAGGCGGTATGGCCGCTTGCGTTGAGTCCCCTCGGCTGTTCCCCGGGAAGCTCCCGGACCTTGACCGTTACTGCGTGGAAGCAGGCATCTACATGAACGACTGCATGAACACCACTGCGACCACGGCCAACGTCAACTGCAAGTCACCGCACGAGGCATTGTTTTCGACACTTCCGCCGCCCAACACCCTCGCTTTCTTGCAGCCCGGATTCCGCAACATCCCTCGCACCCACAAGTCGGAAGACCATGGCCGAGCGGGGCGTTTACCTCAACAGGGGGAGGAACCACCCGCGGACTGCATCAAGGTGGTCGCGGCGTTTGGCCATACGAGCGGCTCAAAGGACGTCAGTTTGGAGGTAGAGCGCATGCCGACCATTCTAGCTGCGCTGTCGGCGAAGACGGACGCCGTGCCGGCACCGTGGGACGCCGACTTGCACGTCGGTTACTTGCCATCGCAGTCGGTGACCGTGTCACCGGGCCTTATACGTCAGTTACTTGCCACTGCAGCGGGCGACCGTGTCAGTAGTGATGACGGTGGCGTCAATGGCGATGATAGCATTGCCATCCCTGCCGGGGACCGAAACCCCCGGAGCCCACAAGCGCCCCCGAGACAACTTAGGACTGCCGCCGGTGGTGACGCCGGTGATGATGCCAGGGCGCCCGCAGGTGCTGCCGCCGCCGCCGTCGCCGCCGCCAGAGGTGATGTCGCCGGCATCCCCAGTGGGGACTGAGCACCTTCAAGTCGAGGACGTCGAGGACCCTCCACAAACCGAGCTCCTTAATTCGGGGCGGACGCGCGAGGAGATGAGGACGTACAACCAGGCGACCCCTGCGGCGCAGTGAGCTGACCACGCACTTTACAATCAGCGCCCGCTTAACCAGCCCACCCCTGCCCTGCCCACGTGTGATGTGAGCCAATTTTCTGAGCCCGACACGTACCAGGAGGTGATGCGCACACAATACCCTGCCACTTGGTCCCATTTCATGGAGAGGGAGGTTGCTGGAGTCGACGAGTCTGGGACGTTTGGGGATGCCTAGCAGCACAAGGGCGGGAACGCGGTGTCGGCCAAGTGGATGTGTACGTTGAAGACGGATGAGAACAGTACGGTAGTGAAAACGAAAGCGCCAATACTAGCGAGAGGTTTCGGATAGAGCCCAGGAGTCGATTTATATAAAAGTTTGCCCCCACTCCCGCCGCATGTTGTGCCGATTTGATGGCTACAATAACCTGCCAAATGCAGTTGTGTTTATGCCATTTCGACGTACATCAGGGAGTTGTCCAGGCCGAACTGGAGGACGTTGTCTTGATGCGAACGCCACAGGGGTGCGGGGCTTTGAACAGGAGAGCAGTACGCTTAAATAGCAGCTCGTACTGCTTAAAACAAGCGTCGCGTACTTGGTACGGACACCTGGTCATCAGTCCGGAGAATCGTGGTTTTGAACAGTGCTTTACCGATCATTGCATGTTTCGATTACTCGAGGCGGGGTCTGTTACCATCATCACAGTGGGGCACATTCAGGACGGTTTTGAGGTAGGCCGTAAAGGAAGGTGTTATCAATTTACGAGGATTTGAGTTGTTAGGTTCCCATTTATAACCTTGGCGAGCTACGATGGTATGCCGGTTGCCACTATTTCCGAGACAAGGTCGCGGGTTTGGTGACGACTTCCCAGAACTCGTTCGCCGACAAAATGGTCATGCAATTTGGCGTCACTGCTGGTAGGAACACCCCACTTTTGCCTGATGCTTTTCTTGGGGATTTTGACGAGGAGGAGCCCACTGGTAATTGGTTTATCGTGAACTGGTAGGTAGTTTGCTATGGATTTCCAACCAGACGAGACATCACATATTAAATGCCGTGAGGGTGGTTGCGAGGTATATCCACGCACCAAACACCGAGCACGGACTGGCCACGAGAGTGGTTTTGGAGTATTGGAAGCTAACTAGTAGCTACGGCATCCCTTTCCAGAGGGGCAATGGTTTAGCGTTGATGATCTACGCAGACGCAGGCTATGGCCCAAAGGCCACTACGAGGCGGTCTGTCTCAGGCCGAGTGTATCGTGTGGGGATACGGCCATCCAATGGATCTCTAGGACGCAGAAGAGCGCCACACTCTCGACGAGTGAGAGAGAATACGTTGTGATGGCAGAGGGCTTGAAACAGGCTCTCTTCCTGCGGTCCGTATGGCGGTTTATTTTGCCTGATTTTGGGGACCCGTTCATCCAGGCTTTTGAGGACAACACGGGCGTGATCCAGGTAGGGGTCAACCCGGTGGCCAACTCGAACTCAAACCAACTAGATGTCTGGCACTACTTCCTGCGAAAACGTTCGAGCAGGGAGAGTGTGAAATCACGAACGCGAAGTCAGAAAACTAACATGCTGACTTCTCGTCGAAATCCGTCGCTGAGAACGCTTCCCGCTTTCACAGGAACTTCATTGTGAAATGAGTTGATGTCCCTGAACTTTGGGTTTCTGAGAGCTGATGTTTCTCTGATTGTTGTGTTTCTGAGAGTTTGTTTTTGAGTTTCGTGTTTCTGAGAGTTGAGGTTTCTGGTTTAGGATTTTTCTGTAAGTTAATTTTTCTTGAGATTATTGTTTTTCGTGTTGTAATTTTGAGCTAATATTTGAGGCTTGAGATTCTGGTGTTCTCTAATATTAATCTGATATAGTATGGTTGAATGCCCTTTATATCTAGTCGAAGACAGCGACGTCGGAAATGCTGGGTATTTTGTTCTTTTGGTTTGCATTTGAGTGTTCTATTTTTTAGCTTTTCGGTAGTCTTGGCGTATCACCGTGGTATCCTGAGGATAAACTTATGTCACCCCCTTCACCAAGCAGAGAGCAGGGAGGCTATTGAGAGGGGTCACGTCCTCCGTGCAGGGGTATGTATGTGAGGGTATTTGGGGGGGAGCTTGCGTCTTTTTCTGAAGAGCACTCAACGGTTGGTGTGATGTTATCATCCACTTCCACTTTCTTCGCTTTTCATCTGTGTGTGACAGTACTATATATATATTAATTGCGAGGGGCTTCTACAGTGTGTGTGCTTATCTTTGAACCGATCCCGACCCAGATTACCGCACCAGTGAGCACCTGAACAAGTTCGGCCGGGCCCACCTGTTTTGAATATCATGGGCCGCGGCCCGGGCCGGCCCATTAATGCTTGTTTTGCTCAGCCGCGGCCAGGCCCGTCCCGTGGGTGTTCAAAGGATGCGCCGGGGCCCGGCCCGTCTCTTCGTTTGTTGATAGGATGGGCTGCGGCCCGGCCCAGCCCATCAGACTTCCAAACATCCGCGACCCGGCCCGGCCCAATCCACTGCATGGCAGCGAGGCCCATCATGTATAGGCTCCGTATGGGCCGGGTCCCTGGATTTTCCGGGGCGGCTTAGTTTTAGTCCCAAGCTATAATATGTATGGGTATTGGCTGGCGTGATGATTTACCGTTGAATATTTCGTTTTTCGTTGATTGTTCCCGTTTAGATTCCGACAGACAACTGCGTTCGGTCCATAAGACACACCTAACCAATACTCAGTACTGACACACAAGTATGATCCACCACCAACGACTTGCCGGGATGGTTTCCGTCCTGACTGTGAACGACCACCTGCTCACCGTGCGGCTTCAAAACTCGAAGGCAACCCCACCACCACCAACAGCAGCGTACGTTCTGCTGCAACACTCTGTGTTGATGCAATTTATGCTGGTTGAACACCCTCTTCCGAGACAAAGTAAAGCCAAAACAGCAGTGATGTTCTAGTGGCGGCTTTCCCCGATACAGGAGCAGCAGTTCTCATCCCCGGTTGGACAGCGCCACACATGAAGGTGAACGTCGCTGCAACCTTCGGTATCACGTTGTCGCTTGTCTGGTCCTACTTCACGAAGTGGCACCGGAGGTTTCGTCCGCGGGACGAACGAGGGCATGGACGTTAATGATACCTGCGTCGTCGGGGCGGCAAGGAATGTTGTCTGTACGAGCACAACGGTACCAAGGCTTTGATCCGACATCTACACAAGGAATAATATAAAATTTCATACCCGAGGCGATTTGCCAGGGATACATCGTACGATTGTAGCTGGTTTTGGCGGATAACAATCGAGACACACATAAAACAAATTGTTGTAGCTGCAGCAGCCATACACCACATATCATGGGCCACAGGTCGGGCCGGCGCGTCAACTCGCGTGGACCGGGTCATGGGCACGGGGTACGTCGCAGGATCAGTAGCACTACAGTAGCACACAACACCTCATCGGCCGCGGTCCGGGCCGGCCTGTCTAAACATATGTGCCGCCTGATGGGCCGGGCGTAGCGGCCCCTATAGAACCCATATCCCATGGGATGCGGGCTGGGCTGGCCCATCAATACATCAGAAGATGGGCCGTAGCCTGATCAGGAGCGTTCACATTTTCGTATTGGCACGCCCCGGCCCATCACGTTCAGCAGTGCGGGCAGGCTTTCAAGGGACCTGTTCGGTCACAATAAGAGAAATAGTACTGGAGTCTTTTGAAAAACATTTTGTTCGCCTTTTTACGGCAGCAATACAGTGGGGGCCCGTTGTTAAGAAACGTCAATTTGGCTTACAGGCTCAGAGTCTTCTTTCGTGTGCCCTCACCAGTAACATTTACGGCATTTCATATATGATGATTCTTATTACTCTCGACTTAAATTGTACTTTTTCCAGTGTTTCTTATTTGCTATTTATACATGTCGCGAGAACCACATATTATCATGTTGACATTGTAGAGGTCAGCCGCAACCGACGAGTGCGGTACTACCACTCTGTAATACCTTGGGTATGAGGGTACTCTCTTGACCTCCCCAATCAACAAACCTGTACCCCAATCAAGCCTGCCATACACTCTACGTCTACCAAGTGTAGACTAACACTACGCGGATCAACTCGCCCCCAACTAAGCTGCAAGCTCCACGTTGCGGACATTCGGAGTCAGACTCGCCCCAAACTAAGCTCCAAGCTCCGCGTTGCGGATACTCAAGTCTTGTGATGAAGCTGTAAAAACAAAAAGCTGTCGGAGAAAAATTAAAAATGAAGAAAAACAAGTATTGTCGGCTGTGATGATACTTTATTAATTGGTTTACTTTTCTGTACGGTACTGGCAGCACGGCTGGGAGGTTTCAACGTTTGGCGTTTTTTATTCCGTGCCATGCTCCGGAGCGACCTCATTTCTTGAATTAGATGGAACGACAATAACTGCTGTTTATTATATAGCTTTTTTCTTATTTCGTTGCCCGGTTTTAGCTGTCTTTCTTACACGCAATTTCTTATTGTTTATCACAATCTCAGCCTCTGTTTCTTAACAGGATATTTCTTAAATGCGGGCCCCCACTGTAGTACTGTTTCTGCTGCAAAAACACAAATACAGTCCGACTCCTTCCCTTCCGAACACGACATAACTTTAGTTCTAATGCGCAGACCTGCTTCCGACCAACGTATGAGATTTTCGGTATAGGCTCTAGCAGGCGTTGGGGCTCTTGAATCTGTAAGGGAGGGCAGGCAATGCTGTGCTGGGATCACGAAAGGAAAATGCCCAACAGCAAAATTGTTTTATCGTTTCGGAGAACCTGTTTGGTATCCACACTCTGCTTTTATCGCGTAGGACACTACCAACGGTCCAACTAGAGGCCCATGTAGGTTCGCCTACTATTTACAGTGCTCGGCGTCCTCGTCGAAAGTCTGCGGGTTTAAAACCGTATCAGCGTCCGGGAACACGGCCAATTATTTTTCAAAATCATCTTTGGGTACCAGAGGTATGGGGAGTCGTTTTTGAGTAAGAAGCCCCTTCCGCCTTTCGTGGTGAAATACCATCCGGCTCCTGAGACCCAAACGTTGCCCATGGCCTACACTCTATAAATATTCTCACAGGGGGTAGGTCTAGGCATGAGAACTGGACGTCGAAAGTATACCTGAAAAACATTGCAACTATAAGCAAAAGACGAAATATATTTATTCAAAGACTGCTGCAGTGCCCTTATATTTTATGCACGAAGGGGCCCCTTACGAAATATACTGTTAAGAAAGGGGGGCATACATTCTTATATTTGTTTAGGATATTGGGCGTAAGAAAGAAAGCTCAAACAGAAAATAAGGCAACGATATAAAAAATATCTTATACAAGAAACAGCAGTGATTGGGCGTCCACCCAATTTTTTAGAAATGAGGAAAGCGACGTGACACGGAATAGGAAATTTCAAACGTTAACGTCTCCCAGCCGGGCTGTTATACTGTACGAGAGTCCCGTTCAGAAACGTGTACCGGGCAGCGAGTCTCATCACAGCCGTCATTTGTTCCTATTCTTCATTTTTTTTAGTATAGGTTACCCTAACCCGAATACCTTAACCCGAAGTAGAAAACCTAATAAGAAACAGGAAATCTGGTCGAGGCTCAATTTCGTATTTGATAGGGAGTGCTTTCTACACTAATTTCAAGATATCGATTGCCGAATTTCCGATTTTCCTCTAAATATTATCCTGGGTTTCTGGTCAGCCTGTGTTTTTGTATGCTTTTTTTATATTTTTTTCCCGACATGACCAGTGAAATACCCCCTTATAATTAATAGGTACCGGGCATATAGGATCACATACAGCTCGTAGAAAATATGAGTTTCGACGAAATCCTCGATCTCACAGCTGTTGTTTTTATACTTTTTATATTTTTAAAATGTGTAATATACGTATTAATAGGATCAAACAAGACTAATGGTGAACCCTGTGTGGTCAACAAAAAACAGTATCGAAGGCCAGGTAGTCTCCATTATTGCTTTGAAGAGGGGGTGAGGAGGTCGGATACGGGTGCCAACTCCCAACCAATGCCCGCAACACCGAGCTTTCAAGTTAATGGGGGGCGTAGGGTTAATTATATACTTCGTATACGACGAGTGTATTACAGGCTTGATAGACGAGTTATCTTTGAGTTACGTCCGTGTTGTTCAAGCTTTTTGTCCCAACTCATGGTCGACACAGTAGTCTGTAGCGTCAGCCGTACCCGCAACGCTCTTGGCGTTATTGTTGGATGGGGAGTTGAGAACCGAACCTATTAGACCTTCTTAGTACTCGTTGGTTGCGGCTGCCTGCACAATGTCAACGTGGTATCTTGTTCTCGCGGTATACACACATAATAAACTGGAAATTTTCAACTTTGACCTTTTGACAGGGGGGGGGGGGAACCTGAGACCGCCCCCTCTCTTTACGCCTGTACAATAACTATATAAAACTGAACACAGGGGACCGTGTAGAGCCC